>JAPYYZ010000732.1:0-18191 GCA_030522705.1 Eretmocerus eremicus
ATGATTGTGACTTTGAAGGAGCTGGTGAAAGAACAGTCGCTATTCGCGATGCTCTTGTCGTTGGGGAGGTGAGAGCGAAACGAGCGTTGCCGCCAGCTGAGGGCAAGTACTGCAGGGTTCATGTGGGAGATCCAACTAAATCGACGTAGACCACTCAAAGTTTGCATAGTGTTACATTAGACTGTATCGAACAATACTATAGAAATGTTCATATACATATGAGAAAAATCTGATTCCTGAGAGACTTCTTGCATACTTTTTTCGATTGGAGGCGCGCCCGATTCCTAACTGTGCTTAGAGATTTTTTAAACGTTTTCGAGAACGATTGAGGTGATTCTCGAGTCGATCTGAGGGAGGCCCAAGGTCTGAAGAGGGTGTGGTTAAAATTTGAAGTCATTGATGCAAAGCATTACACGGGCATAACGTATACGTGGAATAAGTGGAGAAGAATGGTTGGGACACATCAGGTTGTCGCGTTACAAGAGAATCCTGATTCAACATGAAACCATCGTTTGGCTTCCAGCCACAGGACGGAGTTGTCGGGGTGTTTTTCAATTTTGAAGCGTCTGCCGGCCTACAAATATTCGTCATACGCTTCTTGGCAAAATAAAAAAAATGGCGTGTAGATTAACGCGCACCATGGATGGATCTAGATCGCAAAACTTATAACAATTGTACATCTGTAATGCTGTAAGAAGAGGGAGTAATATAAGAGGTCAGGGGGGCCTACCGATAACAATTCCGAAAGTTCTGTGGGAAGATTCACCAGACAGGGAAGGTAAAATCCATTTCGCGGCGCCATTTTCGCAGTAGGAGCAATATTTCTCCGCTAGAGATATCCAAAAAATAAAATCTTCGACAGAAGTCTATACCAGATAGAAGTCGATGCTCAATCACTGTTTTGTAGGTCATCGTAAATTAGTCAAATGCAGAATTGCATCGAGTACATAAGTTGGATACCTTCATCATCATTCCAGACTGTTGAATCCACCACTAGATGAATCCTTGAACGAAAATTTTTAGTGAGTCACTGTACCACTTTTTCTCTCGGTGTAGGAGTAGCTGCTAGGTTACGCGTTTCACGTCTCACATCATTTATATGCTATGATGTTCTTTACAATAGATCAAAGCCATTGCCATAAAGAGTTCCCAGTAGGAATTGTGCTTAGAAACTCCTGCCCGTACGATTGCTAATAACTTCACACTTAGCGCAGCGAACCATGGATCGCTTTGATACACGAGTGAGAATTCAACAATTCAGATTTGAAATTTCAGTAGTTCCAGACAGTCTCTAGTTCCCTACCCGGCTAATATAATATATAAACTGTCTGGCAAATTCTCAAGGTTATCTGAATTGTTTTCAGTAAGCTATTCGAAGTTGTTTTTCAACAGAAATAGTTGTTTAGAGATTCTTCCAGATAATTCATAACTTTTTTAGACACCTCAACCACCACATTGGTGAGTGAATAGGTGTCAAATAAGAAACTGATTTCTTACTCTTTAGAGTTAATATTGATCAAGACAGAAAACGAGACGTACGATTTCAAATCATCAAATGTTAGCATCCCACCCAACAGTGAAATATAACTTGAAACTGGGACAGGTTACTCACCTCAGAGTAGGTTCTTTGTTTAGTTTTTAGAAAGAAAATGCTTTTTCTTTCTAAAGGTGTCTTCTCCACTAAAGCGCTTCTTGATCTCTATTTTCGTAGAGATGTAAGGCGATCATTCAGAACAATGATAGCTGTTATCCGCTCATCAATGAACGTTGCAAGGAAGTAGAACAATTTCAACAAGTGCTTACAGAGTCCGCGAAACTTGATACTTCATTAAACTTGAAACTCTAAAAAATACTTCCAAAGTTGGATTTTAAAATTCGTTTATTCAGCGGATTAGGAATCCTCAAGAGTGAGAACAATGTTTTGTTGAAACAAAGAGCCTACATTATTTGCGACTACAGCTGCCCAAGTGCAGGAAAAATTTCTTCCTCGTCGCCAAATTTAAAAATCCATCCATGTAATCGAAAATAAACTTCATTTCAGAAGATATTTTGGATGAAATATACCTAGCTTGAGCCAAGCCGTAATATACTCGCCGCCGAAAGAGTTCAATTTTATATAGAATTCCATGAGATCAAATGCTACAAGCCTGAATTCTTCAGATAATTCTGAGAGACAAATCGATAAAGCTGAAAATAAAATGTTATTAGTACCCGCTTGAGCCCCCTCTAGGAACGTCCAATATATTGCATAAGAGTAATCATAAGTATTCTGTGACGATTCCCAACGGAAGCGAAGAGGAAAAATTCAAATGATTTTCTGGATACCGAAGGAAAATTTGATTCAGTCTTCACCGAACCCCTCCTCGCGTGAATGAAGAAGAAAGATGAGAATTTTTGAATACCCGAATCTGTCAATTTCGAATCTAATTGTGTGATGAAATTACATATTTCTAACATCAGGAAGTCGTGAGCGGAAGCCAGAATTGGGAAGAAAGAGTTATTGTCTATAATGAATGATTTAGATGGATAGATGACTCATCAATTCTTCTGAAATGTCACAGTGAAAGGACAAATAGGCTCAAACCCTTTATGAAAGTTGATGCATTAGAAAGAATGGTGTACTTTCGTAAATGAAGGAACGCGAGATTTACAGTTACCGTTCATTTTCGTTAAACTGTTCTGGACAAATTAGAAAAGATTTTGAAACCCCGCAAAAATGAACAATTTTCATCGAGAGATTTGGTGGGATTGAATGCCGGATTCTGTATTACATATTAAACAAGAACAAGCTTTGCTATTAGTCTTCATTATATATATATATTTATTGAGAGATATATGAAATAGCAATAATAATGTATATTATTATTTTTTTTAGAGAAGAATCCCTATTTTGTAAGAATTTGCAATCATAATTATGTAAAATGAACGCATGGTCATGATACATTATACATCAATCGTGGAGAATTTGGTTGAGCATTACAGTCAGTTTAAAATTTGTTTTATAACTAATGAATATTCTAATACAATCTTGATTATTATCCCGATGAATTGAAAGATACTCAACTCTTTTTGTTCTATCCATTTTCCTCAAGAACGGAGTCGATACGGCGAATACTAAAATTGATAACTACACAGAAATACAAAATTTGGTTAATGTAAATAACTGCGATGAGTTCAAATCAAATTGCCTATACATAGATCGTAGGATCACGCTTTCGTTAAAATTACTACACTGGTCACGGGAATGAGATGACCTTGGTTGAGTAGACGATGATGAATGAACAATTTATATTCAGACAACGAAGCCATTCTGAATTGAAAATCAAAAGTCATACATTTCTGCAGGAGTATATCCAAGTATAGTTATGCATACGATTCTCGTCAAGAAGACTGCTGATATTTTGATGATGAATCATCGAGGAGTTGATGTGCCTTGTGAAAAGGCTCTACAGACACGTACAATACTCGTAAAATCTGCGGGAAGGTGCTCGTCAAAGCTGCTCTACACTTTTTCCGCGCCTTGGCGTATTCTGGAGACACGAGAAAATTTGATCGATTCCTCATTTGGAATATCTTTCCCGCAAGTCAAAGCGATAATTCGTTGAGCACATTTCAAGGATTTTCCTCTCAATAGCGCCTCCTTTTGTTGGGAAAGTCATCGGGCCGCTGACGATCGTTGCCACCTTGCCAACGACCGCCGGCCCCTCCTGCGCCGCCCCGATTGCCCATATCTACCCTCATGTCCATCAGATCCATCAACTGGCCGCGCTCATCAGGGTAAACCCCGCGAGCATTACGCTCCATCGAGTTATATTGATCCAAGAAGGACTTGGGATCCTAATCAGATGAAATCAATAACGTTTTCAACGTTCGACAAGATGGGAATGGTCGTATCAACATTTCATTCGAAATATTTCGAACGGTTCACGGACAGAAGATGATTATCCATGGTTGGACGGCAGCGTACAGGTCATCAATTTTCATGAAATCACATAGAAAAAGAAAGGGGGAAATAAAATGTTAGATTCTCGTTATCGTATTCAAACAAGGTTATTGCGGGGAACAAAGTCAAGTAACGCTAAGAGATTGGCAAGTTTATCGACTATCCAACTTACATCTAACATCAATACTTAGTAGGAAGTTGTCTGATAAGAAGAATGGACTTAAATCTCACGCAGAAGTGGTAATTTCACATCTCTCATCTCTTCCAAGGTTTTTCTCGAGGTCGCAGAACGACATTTTAGGGTGTTCAATATCGATAAGCCCCATTTCTCTTTTCCTACCTATCCAAGATACACTGTAGACGAAAAGATCAATTCCATAGAATTTTTCAATGGTGAACGCTTCAAACCATTATGTATTGGTGATGATACTCACATCAAAGAGAGGTGAGAACAATCGCTCAGAATTTTCATATAAGATTGTCAATGTGAGAGTAAAATCTATGGTACCATAAGAATCCCTACATATCACAGTGTTATCCAATTCAATTTGGGGGCCCAACTTCCCAACACGCATTCGATTCTCCACAGCCCGCTTAATTTTTCCTTAACGACTAAATCGCATTAAAGATTATCAAGACGTCTGATTCCATCTTCAGCTCGATCTCGATAACAGTTGACTACATATTCTACAATCGAACAGGATTACACGTTCTTCGAGAGATAGAATAATGTAATAGTTCTACTACTATTTAGTTCTACCAACAGTTTGTAGCAGTCTTGGTAGCAATTGACGTTGAGACGAGTCATCAGACTTCTAACCAAATTCTTCGTAGCTAGAAGCATGTTAGTCTCACTACTTTCTCAACCGCCAGTGAGCATCTCTACGCATCTTTCGAGTGCATAGATTTATAGCTGGCGGTGATAGAGGTGTCGGAAGCGCAGTGATTTGGAAGTCGACTCAGTTTCAGATAGGTATTTCACGGAAAGATCATTGTGGATTGTGACACATGTTTGTGCTCAGTTCGCTACGAGACAACGATATGTTTGCTTTTTCAAATGAACTGATGATTCTTCGGATTTACGTATAACTTAGTGAAGAGCCTAATATAGGGTTCGATATCGAATATTTCAGAAAAGGATGCCTATTCACAAGATTGGTCAACCCCGTCCCCTCTTCATACGCCAAGACTCAGGACAGGGCCAGAACCTGATCAAACCTCACGAAAAAAACTCACTATCAGTACGCCTTTTACTCACAAGAACAAGGATAATGGGTTTTGATACCTGCGCGAGGAAATTAAGAACCACATTGTATGAGCATTCAACAAAAGATACATCATCACAAAGAATAGTCAAGCTTTCTCTTCGTTCGAATGAAGTTTTACTTCACGAAGATTAGGTGTATTGGGGTACGTTCAAGGCGAGGCCGTAATGCCGAGCCCCCGCTACCCTGACCCAAAATTCGTTCCGGGAATATCTTGACTTCTACTGAACCAAATCACTCGAAATTTGATGTGCATCTACAGAATGTTGATAAAAACGGGGCCGCGGAGCTAAATCGGGAATAAGTGATGTAATTCCGGCGTACCGAGTGTATTTCGGCACCATGCTTCTGCACGATCGATCCGCGTGAGCAGACGACGTCTGGAGTATACACATATATGCTTTGGAAGTTGCATTTTACGCAATTATTGTAAAATTTGGCTCCGTAGCCCCGTTCTTATCAACATTCTATAGTTGCACATCAAACTTCGTGTGATTTGGTTCAGTAGACGTCGAGATAATCCCGCAACGGATTTTGGGTTAGGGGAGCGAGAGGAGGGCATCACGGCCTCGCCTCAAGATAGAGTCAATGTCTACGAACTTTCATGACAACACCTCTCAATTAGTGCACCCCATGATCACTCTAAAAAAAAAAGTTTTGTTACAAGGACAGGAAAACAGATTTCTGCATTTCTTGTGATGAGTTTCAACACTATTTTTCCATTAGCGGCGAGGGATCGAGAATCGAAAAACAGCGAGTGACAATGCTCCGCACGCACGATGACAGAAATACCAAAAATTGTTGGGTTACTAATATTTGGAGGAGTTTCCCGCCAAAGTAAGTAAGTCCATTCTTCGGAAGTATTCTAATCGTGGTTGAGACGCTTGAGATTCACTCCAAAAATTGCTGTCATGCATCGTTTCCCTTTCGAATTCATTTAATAAATTGATCTAAGATGAACTTGCGTAGCATCACAGTATTAGGCTACATATTTCAACATTTTCAAAGTAGACTCACGACGCTTTGGTTGAGAGCTCTTTATTGAAAAGAAAAAAAAAAAAAATTTACAATTCTTCGTGGTCACCTATGAACCCATCATCGGGTTACCGAATTTCATAGCGAGATTTCTGCTGATAAACGCCGAACGATTTTTAGGAGGTTTACAAAGTTTCCGAGAGCAAAATCGAGTGATTTTCAGGACTTTTCCATCTCATATTTTCATTAATATTGAGTAATTACTAGATTGAGTCATTCGTTTTCTATAAACGGCATCAACGTCAATATATTCAAAAGATTAGTTATTATTGTATTTTGAGCGTTTTGATCATAATGCCGACCATATACTTGGATGGAATCGGGCGTACAACCCGGCTTCAGTAATATCTCGGCGTGTGCGAGTTCTACAATGATTTTGAGACAAGTACCTCGACAAGAATCATCAAAATAACGCTAAAAGCGTTTTTGGATGATATTGGAAAGAAAATTTCGACCAGAATTTCAGGTTTCAAGATCTCTCCTTCGAGTATGGAATTGCAGAATTAGGATTGCCATTTTTCCGATTCACACATCAACCAACGTAGTTTCAATAATAAAGAAGAAAAAAATAACACATTTGCCGCGGATTTGATAATATTTGGTTCTAAATCTGTTTTCGACGGGAAATCCATCTTAAGGCGATGCGGGAGCCGTGCACGCTGAACTTTGAGCCCAACTTACGCAAAAACTTTGATAATTGAAGTCAAAAGACGAGATGTCGAGCCATTTTTATTGTCTAAGTTGTGTTTGTCGATTCGTCGTTTGATCTAAATTGAAAGAGTATTAGAATAAAATTGGCCCGATAGTCTGCCTATTCGATAGGTTAGTAAGTACTTGCATTCAAGTCATTCCCATTTTTCTCAAATGTTCTTTCGATTTGGGCTAGACCATGAGCTGGCAAATACTTAGATAACAACAATGATTCAACAACTCGTCTTTTGACTTTAACCATTCAAGTTTTTGCGTAAGCTGGGCCCAAGTTCCATCTTCAGGATGCATGGCTCTCGCACCGCCTCAAGTGTCTCTTGAGATAATTGGAGGGGGGGGGGGCAACATCGGATTCTAAGGTCATCCAAGTCACAGCCTCAAAAAAGGGAGAACTAGAGGAATGTGGGACATCGCTGCGGAGGCTGCGCGATGTTCTGATCGCAGAGTTAGCCCACCACCCTAGTGCTCGTACTCTTGTGTACCATGTGAACTCTACGTAGCCACTAGTCAAAAACTCTGTACGCAATGCTAAAGACGAGTGCTCAAGCCCTCATCGGCATTGATACGGGATGCGCAAGGCAATTGCCGTCACCTCCACGAAAATGTTACTCGGTGCATATATGGTCGGCTCAAGTGTTAGACGATTTCCTTACCGAGGCTCATCCAACGAGTCTCCGTTCAACGCCAATAAAGTTATTGCCAAGTGTAGAAACGAGAGAAAACGGTCGTCACAGAACTTGTTCGTCAACATTCAGTCCGCTAACGACTGATAAATAAAGAAGGTGCAATCTGAGGTATAAGCGGACAATCTGGGCCGAGCTCAATTCCAGACTCCATGTAGCTCCAAAGTTCACATCGTTTGCCCCAAAAAAATTCTGCACGCTCATTTCTTTGACAATGCTCTACTTTTCGTAGAAGATTCCAAGCTTTCAAAACTATACGTAATGATGATGAATTCATCACCCTAGCATGGTATGTAAATCAATCCTGACTATTTCTATCGCGTGAGGACATACTTAAGGCCATGTCGTAGCCACGCATCCGCCGCATGAAAAACCGTTTCCGAATTCCTCTAAACCCTTAGCGATTTTGATCGAAAGAGGAGTAGACGAATGTTCTATATACTCAAACCTACATTCTCTCTTTCCTCTTTTAAAACGAATCGCGAGGATGTTCGAAGAATATGGAAACGGTTTGAGTGCGTGTACATTGCGCAAGTATACGCATATATTGTTTCCGAGGAATTCCCAGATTTCTCGAATATTTTAGCAATTTGGGCCAAAAGAGGAGTAGACGACTCTCGATTCAAGTATGTAGAAGAGTAGTCTTCTCATTATTTCTTCCAAATCGCTTAGGGATTCGAGGAATCTGAGAACGAGTTCCATGGGGCGGACGCTTGCCCGGCCTCGACATGGCCTTAACCAACTTCAAAGCAAACACTTTTTCGACCCTGTGTCGTTGTTTCCGGGGCCGATTTGAGGCCCTCAGGACGAAAAATAATGTCGAACCGGGTTTTACACGGCCATTTCGGGCCCGAAACGGGCGTATGAAACCCGGGTCGAAATGCACTATTTCAGCGTGTCAGCTGCCATTGGTATAATGATAAGTTTCACAAACACGCTGTTAGGCCACCAATTCACACAATAATTTCAACTCAGATTATTGCGAAACTAAGGGAAATCTACGCGGGAACGTCACATTTTGGATGTTTGTACTCTCAGCAGTCAACGTGAGGCACGAAGTTGATATTTTCAGCCCAAAATCTGTTAATTCCGTCAGAATGATCAATATGGTTTATGTTTTTGGAGCGTGGGCAAATATCTCAAAAAATTGATAGATGCCTAAGTTTACGCTACTTTCACCCATGAACGAAAAACAATCCATTCTGAAATTTTGAGGTTAGGTCTCAAAAATTCCAAATCATGAATAAACAATACAGTCATAGGAGTAGTTCTACAAATCTCAAATAGCAGTACGCTCGGCTCATCAAAATCAAACAATGACGCATATCAGTATATTTATTACTCATGTGCTTCACTGTGTGTAGGAACTCATGTTATCGATCGAAATAATCGCAAAATTTCCTAAAATTCAGATGATGACTTTTGTCTGGGCAAAGGAATAGTTTTCCACATCAAGACTACTGATGAAATTCAATTAATATTACCAATTGGTTAACCTCACAATGTTTTCACATGAGAAAATTTAGAATACTTGATGCAAATCAAACCATGGGTTGTCAACGCTGTAGGGTAACATATTCTAATACTCCAAAATGACTTTGTACATGTATTCCAATCAAGTCTCGACTCAATCTGCTTGATTAGAGTATCAGTCTTATGGTAATGATGGCTACAGTCTGTAGATCAGGAGTTGACGAACTCACGAACATCAAACACACGAAGACTGGGGTTGGGATTTCAATAACCATCTCTATGACTTGTGAGTATGAGTCTTGGGCTATTCAAGTGCGGGATTGAGAATCAACACAAGAGATGAGATTAGGGTTCGTGAGATGGTTGATGCATTGGAAACAAGGTATCATAGATGCATCGGTAATATTGGTTCCATAGCTGGGAATCGCGCGGAATGCGGTAGGTGAGAATGGGTCGTGGTGTCAACGTTCAACATTCGTGTGACATGCACATTCAGAGGAATATTGACATAATGCAGACATGCTACTCATGTTGGGAATCAAAGAGCAGTGGGTGGATATTGCTGTGAAAATTGTGATACACTGGTAAGAACGCATCTCAAATCACAGAATTGTATCACAACAACGCACTTAGTTGATGGTCTTGCACGAGCAACAGTTCAAGAGTCTTTCATGATAAACCTACACGGGTGACATATTAGTAAAATTCAAAGCAAGATTACCCAGAAATTACTTTCGAGGTTACGATCATTTGGTTGGAGTAGTAAGGGCCAAGCAATTCACCATAGAAAGTTGTTTTATAAAATATGTTAGAATGAGTTAGAAGAAAATTCAATCGAAACAGTTGGGATTACTTAGGACCATCAAAACGTTCATACACATGGAATACTCAATTTTTTTCTGAGGGTCCAAGTCGGTAATACACTAATTTTGAAAAATTCAATACATCTGTGCTACGTAGGCAAAACGTCATCATCCAAGAAGATATTGATTGTTGTTAACACCATCCTTTCATATGATTGAATAAATAGAAACGGTCTAATCAAGATTGGAGGAATGGTGACTAAGATTGTAAAAAATCCATGAACCTGTTGGATCAAATTATTTGTAACAAAGAGAATTTGTAATTGTGCAGTATTATTTTCCATTGCTTTTGGAACTCAAGCATCTTTGTTTTACTTCGTCTCACATGAGAGTGATACTATCAATAATAATCTTTTCACTGGAATTACGTCAAGCTCAGACATGTCAAACACTAAGACACACTTTTCCATCAAAAATGAGTTATACTATAGCTTCTAATGGACCATGTCAAACTTACAGAACCCCATTCGCTTCCTCTAGCTTATCTCAACATATTATAACCACTCAACTTTCCTTATGAAACTGCTTGGGACTTATTACATAATTAGCTGTTAGAGACCTTTTCGTGTGGGACCTCAACTCAACAGATTAGACCCAAAGTTTCAACGAAACTAGTGACCCCATTATGACAACCTTTTCTTGTGAGTACAACAGCACATAACAGCAGCTCAAGAGGTCTCTTTTGAGCTCAGCTGGACCCATTGATATAGGGCAAAAAAATGCCTCCTTCGAGCCAAAGCCCTTATCAGAGTATTATAACTATTCAAGTATTATACCCTTATTATAACTATTCAATTCCTGAGTGATTATTTATGCTAATACCGATTTCTCGCATCGGTATACGTTTAGCGATTCCTTCGTTTGATACACTCGATAATAAATATGACGCAAAGAGACGAGAAAGATATACAACCCAATATAACGCAGCGGGCTTCGGTGAAGCAATGAAATCAGCGCGGACAGTATTTAGAATGTCTGGGGTGGAGAAAAAAAATACTCGTATGTATTGCGGAATCGTACAATCCAAGTAGTTTTCACACTGTTGAGGGTGTTGAGAAATACGGCGTAACATTTTTAAAATGCAAGCACGCCTTCCGCGCTTTTCAAAGTGTCAGGAACTCAGTCTCCTCTTCCTGATATTTTTGAATCCTCATCACGTTTTTAAGCAACATATTTCAAGGTAACTCAAAAAGATGTCGCTATGGGGCTTAAATTTATCAAGTCCAAACTTCTTGTTAGCAAACTTCCTACTTCTTAGATTTCATAACACTAAATTAATCATGAGTCAATCAAGGAAATAGGATTAGCTAAGCTTAAAATAGGATAGCGTTTCTTTACTCAAAAGGAAGTTTCCTGAATCAACTACAGCTTAAAGTGTGTTTAAAACATCCCACTATTTGAAGTCAGTTGATAGACGTTGAGATGTCGATTTCCTTGCCAAACCCTTGTTATTCTTATAATTAAATTTACAGATCAATCATTCGATTATATAGACCTTTCAAAATATATCCTATGTGTCAACAGACCAAGTTAATGCCCACAAAGAGACGTTTCAAGGATATGGGATGATGGAACATACTTAGGGGGAAGTAACATTCAAACTCTTTGTTTGATGAATCAAGAGGGGAACCTTGGACCCTTTGGGTATTATCAGAATGTTGAGATTATTCAACAAATGCAGATGTGGTGAAGTTTCAAAAGACGTGAAGGCTGTCAAGGTATTTAGAGTGTTTCCCTAATATCAACAATTAATAGAACACTTGTACACAAGAAACATCTCATACTCAGGGGATGCTTGCCCCTTACATTCGTTCCAATATCCAACTCAGAGAATCTTTTGCAACCTAGATGAAAGTTCTATGGAAAGAAGCTGTATCAGGAAAGCTCAAAAATATGTTCCAGGTAGCAGTGAGATGTGATCAAAGTCTCAGAGCAAACCCTCCATCATGATCGAGCTTACTGTTTTAGTTGATCAGAAATGAAAGGGAAAGATTGTAAACAGTGTCTCCAGCTACATATCTTGAGTTTAGATAGATCGCTTTTCAATTTGGAAAGGTCAATAAGCTGGAGCAACTCCAAAAACATAAGAAGCCCTCCCGCATACATTGTGACTGACAATACTCATATATCTCAAAATTTGCCTAGCCAGGTGAATGAATGGGGTACTATAGTTTTGCCTTACCACCGGGGTGTCTGGAGCATTACTTGGTCTGTTTAAAAGCTAATGGAACCAATAGAATTGACTCTAATGTTATATGACATAGGAAACATTCTTTGGAATCACTAGATATCAGGTGATACAATTTGGAGTGCTTTTGCTAGGTTAGCAGTCCTTAATTCCATAATCATTCATACTATAAGAGAAATCAGGGGTACAGAATTTCTTGTCTGCAGCACATGGAGGAATCGGGTGAGGCACAAAGAGAGAAGAAATAGAGAAGATATGTCAAATGTTCATAACCATATAGAAAATCAGCTTCAAAATCACACTTCAATCACAAAAACAGATTCATCTGAAAGAAAAAACAGCAATATGCATGGGGAAATCAGCGTCTGCACTCTTTACAAAAACATGCCCTTCCCTGATTTCCATACTGTGATCAATCAATCTGTCAGATATTTTCTGAGAGGATTGGTCTTCAAATACTTCCAGATTGTCACCCCCACGTAATCTTGTCCATTAAAAATCGGAATAAATAAATCAATAATCGTGGATCTGACTGATCTTGGTCACTTGCTAGACCTTTCAAATAAAGGAAGATATGTGAGATATAAATCATCAGATTTATGTATGTACAAAGAACATTATAATAACGTCAATTCTACCATCAAGCCAGTGACTCAAGTTAAATTGCGCCATTATCAACACGTTTTTGAAGTTGAGGGTAACGCCTATTTTTTCTTTGTCACCCATTTCAACTTCTAAGTCAAGATCCAAGTTCATGACGTTACAGCAAAAACATTATACCAACACCACTAAACACATACATGAAATCCAAGTTCTTGACACCTGTGATCCATTGCCTAAAAAATGATCACGGAACTAATCAACATGAGTGTGGCACTGCCCTTGCATAATAGCAGAATCTTATTGTTAATATGGAGTCGAGAGTGTCAACTGTTTATAGCTCTACATGAGATTAATGGTGAGAGGACCTATAAGTCCTAGGTAACCTAGGAAAGAATGTTGATCAGAAAAAAAAATTACCCCAAGTTAATCAAGTCAGACCTCCTAAGGAAGTTAGATTTACCTATACTCAAAATAGGATTCAAATTCAGAGAAAAACTGGAATGTACTGATATGCATCCGAAACAGTCTATGTTAAATATTTGTGAGTTGTTGGAGCTCGGAGCTAACAGTAAAAAGAGATTTCACCTTCATAAGTTAATGTGGAATGTACTGTAAATCTTCAAGTCTTTGTAAATAGAGATGTGGATGTGCAGATATATGTTACTTCTTCACACAGTTGAGGGTAAATGCCGACGTGCATGGCTATGTCGTAGCCATACACGTTGAAAAGTAGTTCCTGCAAGACTTTCAACATATTTTGTGGCTTATGAACATATATACTCAAACGAGGCGACTCAAGTTGAACCACCGCATGACTGCTACTTCAATCGTAACCATTAATTTTCAAGTGGGAATTATTTCGAGACAAATATGCCCAAGTAGCATAAATTCGGCGTGTCAATTCAAAAACTCTACAGACAAAAAAGCTAGGAACCATCTTACAAAAGTATTCAAAGACAAACACCTGGCAAGACGTTGCAATACTCAATTTTCTTTGTTAAGAGTGGGAGGGGGGGGGGGGGGGGAGGGGGAATCGTAGAAGAGAAAAAGATAAAGGATACCTATGAGAAACACGCTTAGTGCTCATCTGATATGAAAACACTTCAAATGGACATTTCTCGTCATAGTGAGAAAATCTTACGACTTTCTACAACACTATGAGCAGAATGATTTACCGAAATAGATATGCCAAGGTAGTTGATAAAAGATCGACCCCATGGTTGTCTCGTTACAATGTATAAGATATCCAAGTTGGCACCAAAACAATTAAAAATTGTGGATAGCTGCACAGATTAAACTTCTAAAGTTACAAAACGCGACAAAACTCGACATATAGATGAAGCAACAGTAAATTAACGTTCAAATCCGCTATTCAATATTCAGATTTTGCACTTTGTAAGAGGGACAAAACTAAAGAAAAACTCATACTTTCAATGCTTCATACAATTGATCATGAGGATGCTTCTGACCTTTCAAAATTTCGTATGTTTTCCAAGTTGAGTGAGAGAATTTAGGTCGATTGAGACCTATCTATCAAAACTGCGGAAATTCTTGATGCAGATTCGGATTGGAGACATCGAGATGGACGGAGTCCAAAGGTCAATAAAATATCAAGGAGGCTGAGTATAAGCAGTGTTGGTGGGAGAGAATGGCTTTAGACACACATGAATTTGACAGTAGAAATGTCTATATCATTTGTGTAGTATACGGGTTTCGTACAATATAAGCTGGACTCATATTGCAAAACGCTCTTACTAATAGTACGAAATCAGGATCTTGTCCAACCGTAGTTGCAGTGAACTCAGAAATTTCACGAGTCACGTAGAGATCATAGTAATCTCAGACTTGCGATTCAAGAACTTGGAGGGAATCTGAGACAAATAACAGGATACTAAAAGTGGTCCTTGCTGTGCTGCACACGATGTGATTCATCTCGCGCGGTAAGATCATAAGAACCCTAAATTTCCAACTGATTGCCAGAGATCTCGGCCGGTTTATCCTTCCCTGGACACTACTTGTCAAAAATGAGAAGATATTTGGGAGAGTACGTTCCGAAACGGCTAGAAAGGCGACATTCATCATTGACAAATGTTCTAGTTACACCCACTGACAAACAATGTGTAGTGCTCACAGACTCATCCATGTGTTTCAATACGACTTCTCAATCATAATCATTCGATATTTGAAGATTCAACTCCAAGAGCAAGAAAGTTAAAAACCAATGCAGACAAGAATATTCTGTACAGAATGAAAAAATACTGATCATTTTTCGTAGAATAAATTTTCAAGAAAGAAAGGGGGCAAGCATGCATAAGGTTTCGTATTCCCAAAATTTTGGGAGAAACAATTGATAGTTCGCCGACGTTTCGTAAATGAGAGAAATAATCAAAGTCAAATAAAATGATCGACAGATTGCGTCGGTTTCAAGTAACAAATATGACGATGCAAAAAGATACATTACCACTGGCAAGTTGTTGGCAGCTAAAAAATAAAAATGCGAAATTTAATATTTCAAGGTCGTGAATTTTCGCTCCAAAGTATTTCGAAAGGATATCAATGAAGAATTACCTTCAACTGGTGGATAACCATCACGTTCGGGAGGAATGCCATCAAAATTCTTGGCTGCTCCTCCACTGACAACGCCTACTCCAGCTGCACCACGCATTGCTTGTTCCTGAAAACCGAATGATTGGTTAGCACAATCACGACCAATCTACTTTTCAAAAGAGATTTCAGTTGGCATTCAATTAACCTGCATAAAGAGATTATTTTCTTGCTGTCTCCGATGAAGTTCTTCTTCTTGACGTCGAATCCGGACTGCCATCTCTTCTTGCTGTCGCCGTCTGAGTTCTTCTTCGCGTGTTCGTTGTTCTTCAGCTTGCCTCTCCTTCATCTCCCATTCTCGTTTTTGCCTTTCACGATCAGCCTCTCGGATGCGAAGTTCTGTAATAGAGACATGGGTTACAGAAAGTCTATACAACGAAACACTGGTTTCAAACGGAATTTACTCACGTTCTCTGAGCAATTCGGTTTCATGTTCGTATTTGGCATATTCCATTTGAGCTTCGAGTTTCTCTTCTTCCATAGCCATTTCTCTCTTCAAAGCATCTTCTTTTTGTTTGAACAGTTCATGTAACTGTTTCCACCTTGTACCATATTCGTGCTCAAAGCTGCCAACATTGGCGAATCGAGGACCCACTTCACGAGCTTTGTAGAAGTCTGGGTTCTTTTTTGGTAAATTCTTGTCAGGATATCCATCAATGTCGTCATTTTGTTCATAAGGCTCCACAACTACTGGTCTCAAAGAACTGAAAAAAATTTGATGGTAAGATGGAGAATTCACCACGAAAAAATCCAGATCTAATAGAATTCTGAATTCGGAATAAAATTGTATCCTCATCTTTCGGCACATGGAAAAGTATAAAAGTACTAAGCCATGCTTCCTAGCTGGATATACATTTCATCTTCCCCTAAAGATTTCATATCTATGGCACCCACTGATTAAGTTCATCAAATGAGCGTGGCGTCGGGGATCAACAATTAGATAAGTAACAAAGAAAAAGGACAAGTAACCAAGAACTCACGACGTAAGGAAATAACACCCATCCGTGCATTTGCGAAGAGCCATTAGAGCTGAGGGTTTCCTCGAGTACTCAATTATGCCTTCTCCAGTGCTTTTTCCTCGTTCATCGACTATGACAATTGCACGCTCCAAGTCTCCAAATACACTAAAGGCATGAGCAAGAAGTTCGTTGGATATCCAAGGAGTGAGATTTTTTACTTTGATTACTGATGAGTGGGGAGCGAAGCGTACTTTGAGGACGCGCCCCTTGCGGACAGAGCCATCCAACTCACGCTTAGCTTTCTCAGCATTGACACGAAAATCCTGCAAGAAGAATCGAATTTAGACACAGCAAACATTCAATATGATAACAATTCATTGCTGAAAACAAATAATCATATGCAATAATGCAGCCAATTGTTATTATCATGTTACTCAAACGGTAATTTTTTTAATCATGTGTCTGAGAAAAGCACAGTAAATCAGAAGAGAAACGAAGCTAACACACACCATCCTCAAGAATGCGAAATTCTTCTCTTTGTTCATGAATAGTTCTGCAATTTCCCCGTAAGGACTGAACATTTGCTGAATTTCCTCTTCTGTGACATCGCTGGTCAGATTACCAACATAAAGACGATTTCTGCCAGCAAATTTCTTTTCTGTCAGGTCAACTGGTGGCAACTCAAGGGTTGGACCCGACATACTCATGACTCGTTCCATCAATCTGTCGTCTTGGGATCTACCCTGCATCATGCTTCTATCATGACCTCCACCACCTCCACGCCCACCTCCTCGTGGGCCTCTGCCTCCTCTTTGACCAAGGCGACCACCTCCCAACAGAGATTCGTCCATGAGGCCTTCTATCATAGATTCGCTCATTTTGATCTGCAAAAGAGTTGGCGAGTCAGTATATAGTGAAATCCAATCATCAGATTGACAAATTTTTTACTAATGATAAGACATCATCTACACGATTTGCAGAATACCAAGAGGTACGAGAGGCAAGATCCAGTACAATAGTAAGTATTTCTGTGAGCTCAACACAGAATGGGATGGAGAATATCGGATAACTTTTTCTTATTCCTCGTGTGCTGCGTTTTACCGTTTACACGCCACGTGCCGAGATAAGCAGAACAATCGGAGTAGAAAGAAAACGAGCAAATTCAGCCGAATTGATTCGAAGAGTAATGATTCGATTCGCAGGATGCATCCTAGAAAAAAAAAATCACGTGTTCGAAATAATGATCTACCGTACCACGTCGGAAGCATTGGTCTCGCCATATTTCTTCGAGCTCAACGTTGCTGCGCGATGGTTGCGCACCGCGCGGAGTGGAAAGTGGAAGACGCAGAACGGGCAGCCATTTTGTAGAGCCCAAGCGGCGAGCGCATTGCTTGGGAGAAGACCGATACATCATGATTGCATGCATTATCCATCGATTGAGGAAGCGTAAGCCCTACGTTAGGGCTCCGAGGGCGATTTTTTATACAACGGAATTCGGGGGGACAGGAAGAGCTACCGCCGAGATGCCACACGAGTGGTCTCTGGACAGAGCGGCGTGGCCAAGCACTCGAGGCTTTTTTTTGTCTCGTGCCCGACGTTCGCGCGATCCGCGACGCAAATAGCGAGGCCGCGTGAAAATCGCCCCGGGTCCGCGAGCACGTGCTCCCCCGGAGGAAGCTCTCTCTCGGCGCACGGCGTGCTCGTATCCCCACCACCAGCTAGCGCGCGAGCGCGACGCCGCTCAGAGATACCACGATGGACAAAATGGACTGACCTGCATGTCGTTGATGCCCTGGCCGCCCGGTCCGCCGGGTCCGGGCATGAGGGCCGCGGGCCGGCCGCCCATCTGGCCGCCGCGACCGCCGCC
>JAPYYZ010000733.1:0-18191 GCA_030522705.1 Eretmocerus eremicus
CTGGGCCCCTCTCGACGTTTTCGATGCGTATGCTAGGGGCTGATTTTTGGCAAGATCCCCAATCGCTAGAATAGAACCGACCGCATAGTCGCAGGCATCCACAAATAAGATGTACTTTGATTGTCCCGACAGATCTGGGCTCGCAAGAGTGCTATCGCTGCATGAGGCGTCGCGTAATTCCTTGAAGGCGCGCTGTTGATCTGAACCCCATATGAATGGTTCGTCCTTCTCCAGAAGCTTTGTGAGGGGCTGTGAGATTTTCGCATAGCCTTCAATGATGTGTCTATAATAGCCTGTTGAACCAAGGAATTGTCTCATTTTCCGAACCTTCTTTGGTACAGGATATTCGTGGACTGCCTCTACTTTCTTCGGGTCTGGTTTGATGATGCCATTGCCGACGATATGGCCTAAGACTTTCGCTTGGCGTTTCAAAAACTGACATTTCTTTAGTGCGATCGTGAAGTCTGCTTCAGTAATACACTTCATGAATTTTCAAAAATCGATTTTTGATCACATAATCTTCTTTTTCGAAAACAAATGTGGAATAATAATGAATGATACCGATTTGAGAAAGCATTGGCTAATGTCATTCAGCAGCGTATTTTTTAGAGAGATTGTACCGCTCGACCAGTCAAATTCTTCGTAAATCTACTTTTCTGTATATAGGAGACTTCACCTCCTCTCGTAAGCGTGGCACAGGCTCCTCCGTTACGGAGTCTTCAGGTACATGGTCAATATATCTTGCATATCAATTCTGGCGTTGATTGGGCCAAGTATTTTTATCCCGCATCACCATGAAGTTCAAAATTAGCCTACTTCCCTGTGGAAATCACTCCAAATCGTTAGGATTATACTGATAGGAAGAGCTCCCTGTTCGCTTAAAAATTGCCAAAGTACCCCTTTTCATCTTGTTTTTGCTCCACAATCGTCATTCAAGGATTTTCTCAAATTTTTTATAGAAATCGCGTACACGTGCATGAATCAAAAGATACTAATCTAGGAAATTGTGCATATTCCCGCAGCATTTCTGAAAGGATGAGCCTCAACAATCAGATTTTTCAATCGATCTCTCATCTTACCTTGGGTCCGGTCGTGTGAGACATCGGATAACCAACTCTTCTCACTCAATCGCTACTCAAATCTTCATCGAATCTTTAGAATATACAACAAACCCACTGGAAGCTTCAGCTTACACTCAAATGATAAGGGAAAATGCTCAGGGAAAGGAATCGAAATCTGGTGTATTGAGTTGAGTCTGGAAAATGTAGAGAAAGGTTGGAAAAATCGTGCACGATACCTCGGTTAGATTGGATAAGTTCGAACTCATCTTTTGCGTGATCACTTCGATAGTTTGAGCAATTGTACACTCTACCTGGAAACTAGAAAGCTTCGGTTGAGTGACTCTCCACAGGATTGCTACGATTTTTTCTCAAATTTCTATAAAAACACAACTACACTACAGAGAGCACAAACACACTTAGAAAATATGAAC
Organism: Eretmocerus eremicus; assembly: GCA_030522705.1. Taxonomy (NCBI): domain Eukaryota; kingdom Metazoa; phylum Arthropoda; class Insecta; order Hymenoptera; family Aphelinidae; genus Eretmocerus; species Eretmocerus eremicus. The sequence continues at coordinate 1,493 of JAPYYZ010000733.1, forward strand.
AAGGCTCGGGAAAAGGTAGTGGAATCTTGCAGTTTGGATCTAATCTGGAAAGAGGGAAAATTATTTAAAAATAGTCCATATTCAAAGAGCACTTCGCAATAGAAAATCGAAACATTTTAGCTGTTTGGTCCTGAGATTATCTCACAATTCTAGTAGACATCGGATGGAAAAATTGTCCAAAATCGTTTTCCAAGGGTTTCTTCGAATTCTTGAGACGAAATGAACAAGCGCGTGCATCCCAGTAAATTCATTTCTGAAAGCTTACGCCTTCAGGTTCACAAAATCAAGATAGAGAGAGCTCTAGAGAAGGCGATGTAATTTGATGGATCAGACTGAGTCTAGAAAACGGGAAAGATGGATAGGAAACAATGTGAATAACCGAGCAGTCACTTGGAAGGAATGACTTAAAATACCTGAAATATTTAATCAATTCCCATCTTACCGCTGAGTGATCTCAATAGGGATCGACTGAGTGATTCATCAGGCAGCTCATACTCATCAAGAATTGGAGGAAAGGCTCAAAAGGAGGAGATGGAATCCTGAAATAGGGTCGAGTCTAAAAAAAAATTATGTGGAGAATCGTGTACGTCCAGACAGTCTTTCGAATCGATCTAATAAATATACGTGGATCATCAGATTTTTACCTTATCTTGTATGTCTCATCCGGATTTCGTTCTCTCAGAAATTGGCTGAACTGTACATATGAATCTCATCCAAACAGTTTTTTAAGAGTTCAGAATAAAACACGCGTCAATTCTCGTGAGAGTGTATTTATCTTCACGAGAATTTGCACTCTTATTCAAAAAACAATAGTCTAGAGATGATTCTGGTATTTACTAGGTCGTATCGAGTCTGAAAAGGATTGATTGAGAGAATTTCGTTCAGCCACGAGATTTTTGAGAATAACATCAATATTGTATTAAGAAAATGAATGTTATTATTTGCTGGAAGAGGAGGAGGAAGATAGAATTTGATGCACCATGAGTTTAAAAAAAACCATTCCAAGGCGAAAGACTCATTTACAATGGCTGAAAGTTTATTCGCATCTATGAATAGTGAAATTACACACCAATGCAAGGTTTGGCTGTTTTGGGCACGGGAACCAATTTCCGCCGAGTGTAACGAAGGAGAAATGTTCCCCGTGCCCCAAAACAGCCTGGCGAGCGAGGTGCAAATCGGTAATTCTGCGGTAACTTCGATATTTGGGAGTCCAAAACGGGCCAACGTTCCATGGGGGTTCTGAAGGTTTGACGATGGATATTTCGACATTTTGGGACATTTAAAATATCAATTCACTCGCGCGCTAAGGTGAGAATAGTCCTATCTATATTTATCTATGAGGATATGATTCGAGTAATCATCGTTTTTCAGCGAAAAATTCGCCTTTCCTCGTTATGTCTCTTGTGCGCGTCTGAGACACCTAGAAAATTAGCAAGGATTTCGTTGTCATGAATACGAAGCTTTCTCTTTGAGAAAGCAAAAAGTCAGGTGAAATTACTTCTGGTCCAAAAGAATCCTATTTTACAAGATTGAAACCAACAGAAAAATTTTTTTTCCTCAACAAATGCTCACCTTCTGTTAAGTTTCAAAGCGTTTCCAAGAAAAAAATTCCTCGCGCCCATGAACGTTGGAATACTGATTTTCAGCTGGCACACTGAAACCTCCCGAAGAATAAGCATCTAACCACTTGCTAATTCTCTTTTAATACAGAATTGAGGTATTTCTATAGGGCTTGAAGTCGTAAATCTTCAATTTTCGGTTTTAGACCTGTAACAAATTTTCTCTTAAAAATCCAGTTCCCTCTAACCAGGAGAATGTCAGGCCTTCGGGTCATGTATTTGGCTGAAACTCTGAGGATAGTCTCCTTTCGGCACCAAAAGACGGCATAAAAAGCCGCACACTCTCAGGTGGCTCTCAACATTTCTGATTTACAGGCTGTAACGCTAGCATTGCCAAAGTATATCTATAGATATTTTATTTCAACATTAGCTTATATAGGCAAGGAAAGTCTTTGAAAAATGTTGGGCACGTGTGAATTCCCACCATTTAGAGGCGGAGGAAGCATCTGAAACTTCCATGGAGCATATGCCAACCCAAAAAAAATCTCTTTCCTGGGGTCGAAAGTGAAAGGTTCGCGGAACTCACACTCACATACACTTCATTATCCATCTACGAATGATTGGATAAAATTGATAAGTTTGACTCGCAATTATCCCACAGTACTATTCCGCGACCTCTTGCGTGGGACAATTTTGATTGAAAAATTGTAGCAATCATTATCTGTGTTTACCTAACAATACGTCGAAATTTTGAGTGCGAATGACGAAAATAATGAGATGGGTCAGTGTCAAAAATCATCCCAATATGTACGGCTTCCGAAATCTTCAAGACACACGGAAGAGTGAGACGATGTAGGGAACGTTTTGAGTTCCAGCCCTTTCGAGACTTCCTTATGTCTAAATGCGTTTCGGAATTTTAGAATACATAACTTGAGAGTAGATATGAGAATATTTTTCAGAGCTCTACTCAGAGCAGATTTCGTGATTCTCAGAAGATTGAAATTGGAAAAATTTCCCAATAATGCCCCAACACGCTCTGCAAATAAAATCAATGTACCCTTCAGATATGGTACGAGTTTTTTTTTCTTTCCTGTCTCGCTGAGACAGAATCTTTTGTTTCCAAAATAGCTGCTTGATTTAAAATACTTCCGAATAACCTCGCATCACACTTGAATGCTCAAAAGTAAACAACTCATCCTTTCTTTTTGGCTCAGTTTGGCTTATTTTGGCTTGCTGACTCCGGCGTCGGCTGCTAGAACGGGCGAACAGACCTTTTTTCCACGCGGGGCAAAATGGTTTGCTCTGAAGTCAGCTTTTTCACGCAGTGGAATCCTCGTGGCCGAACACTGATCGCCACAAGTGATGCTGGCAGTGACTCAGCAAGCAACGCGTCGGCTGCTGTCGGGCCAGGTGGCGTTTTGTCCTGTATCGTGCCCACGTGGTCAATGCTAGCGCTTTGCACACGCTGCCCATTTATGCCACGCGTGTAAGGACCAGACACGGCACATTCCATCGATAGTGTTATCACCGGCTCCACAGAAACACTCACGTCTTGTACCTCGACGGATGCTTGTGACGCAGTATTCACCCTGTGCGCATCATCTGGACATTCGGTTTGTGTTCCGATGGATGGTAGGGGTAGTGAGAGGTCCAGGGTGTTGTCTGTTCCTACGTCGTATGCTCGTAGAACTTCTTCGTAGATGGTTATCGATATCTCGACTGCTCTACACTTCCCTCTATAGCTTTCTTTGGCTGCATCGTATGATGATTGTGCAATCCGAAGGTCGTCCAGTTTGCTCAAGACGATATTCTCCAGACTGATGCATGCGGATTCTAAGTCGTTGTGCATTTTTCTTGATGTCTCCTTTACCACGTGGCGATGAGACTAATGAGATATAGCGCTCGTCTCGACTCATGATTCAATCAACGCGAGTCGGTGAATTCCGAGGGGAGTTGCTGATACTTCGAAAGTCCATGGTGGCGCCATCTGTTGATTGTTAGATCACTCACGCAATGTCAGTGATCCGCGCGAAAATTTGAATTACGGGTGCAGGTGTAGAGTGTTGGAGTGGGTGTTTTCTTTGTGATTGTTGTGATGTCGGTGTATAATATTGATAAACATTCACCTGTCCTTCTTTTGAAAGATTTTCTCAGTTGAACATTGCAAAATTTTGATAAACAATTGCAACAACTTTGTGGATTCCAGTCACACGACGATCGGATAACTTTTCGACTGTAAGCTATAAATTATTCTAACATTTGTTATGGTGAATGACAATTTCGTAGATAATTTCATGTCGAATTGTTATTAACAATCATTTCTTTTGTTCTAGAGAGAATTGACTTGACAGCTGGAAACTCCTAATAGTATTGTTTAAATTGCGACCTGATACAGAATCTTAGTTGAATCTTGAATTAACATCAATAATCTTACGAACAAATAGATCATCTTTGGAATTCATGGACGCATTTTGTTCGAATTACTTTCTAATTTCACAATTCGCAATTTGCCTCAGATGTATTTAAGTTACAAACTGGTTTCGACGAATTCTTAATCACAAATCAAATTGTTCATGTAAAATCTTCCAGATCGGAGGTTCCTTTTCCTTATTTATATAGAGCGTGCTATAGATCAATAGATTCGGCACGCCAGTAACATTATTAATAAAGGTGCTTGTAGATAAACACAATATAAATCGGTGGATTTCGGAATTGTATATAGTACTCCCCACAGATTCTTATAAAATAATACGATTTATAAAAGGGGATACGGAAGTGATGCATTGAAAGATAGATTTTGAGAGGAATGTAATGCATGCATATTGAAAATTGCAACCTTGCATCTCGGCTAAGCTGAGTTTACTCGAAATCATGCTGAATCTGCTTTCGATGCTCCCAAGTTCGCGCTTTGTCAGGTGTCTGTGTCGTCGGAGGTATTGGTCTGTCTCATTCTGGTAGTCGTGAGTTCTTCGATAGTGTCTTGTTAGTTGGACCGGGAGCAACTAATTTACAGTAATCAGTGGCGGAATATTAATCGGCTTGAATTCGCGATGGACAATTTCTATTCACCCCCTAGATCACAACTTTCTTGGGTGAACGTAAGTTGTTTCAATTGGTACAATTCTATTTGCAAGAAGTATATTGTTAGTGATTTCTATCTGAATACGTAGTTTGAGGATTCGAAAGCCACGAGGACCTACCGTGTCGCTGCAAGGCTGCTTCGTGCCCGGGGGATTCGGCCACAGCCTTACGCGCGTCGACTGCCTCGCAGGCCGTTCAATCGCGTGCGTGTGAGTAGTCGGAATGTTATGATCTCGGAGAATGGGGGAAGAAAATCTCTTCATCGCAAAATTTTATCTTAGTTCGCCAACTGGGCATCAACGCGAGCTCTGCGTCGTTGTGATCGTAATTGGAACGACTTATTCTCGTCAAGCCAGTGACAGCCTCTGGTTGCAGGTGATTGGGGATGACAGGCCCCGGAGCTTGAATTAGAGCCCGGCGATTTTTATGGCCTTCGACGTTCATTTCTTCACGAGAGAATTGGTATCGGGACGGGTCAGCGGCTTAGGATCGTGGAGTTTTGGAGTTATGCCTATCGTGTTCATGTGGATGGTGAGATTATGTATTTTAGTCCCGAAATAATTGCTGGTGATTTTGATGAGAATCATGAATCATTTCTTAATGTCAAAATGAAATTGGGACTATTTGACTTATTATGATTATCATCAAGAGGGGGATATGTTTCTCATATGTGAAAATTTTCTTGATATTCGGAAAAAGATATATTGATGTATCATTAGAAAAATCATTCTGGGTTATCAATTTACTGTATATGATTACGATCTGTTGCGATATAATTTTGGAAATAAGAGTTATGTATGCATATTGAAAGTTGTGAATACTCCCAGGGGGCCTTCTATTGAGCACAAGGGCCACAGGGAAAGGACCTCAAGTGAGAGGGTGCTGTCAGGTAGGTGGCAAGTTGGGTTACGTCGAGTGTGCGGGTTACCAGGGTTACATAGAGTGACTCAGCGTTACTCGAGTTACAGTCTTCGGGTTACATGTGTCGATCGAGTAACTGGGAGTTACTTGAGTTGCAGTCTCCGGGTTACATGTGTCGATCGAGCAACTGGAAGATACTTGAGTTACGATGCTTTGGGTCACAAGGAGGTTGATTGTATAGTGTTATTTATGGAATCATGGGTAGTCCTCGTCTTGTCTAGGTAATCTCGTTGGCTCATTCGACTGGTTGTCTGGCAAATAAATGAATGAAGTTTTGTTGGAGCTCGTGATGGCTTGACGCGATTAGCACGAGGGTGCGGCTTGAAACCATTCCTTAGGGTGGTTGGGGTGGTTTTGACTTAGGATGATGTGAATGTTCGTACCGTCTAAGTTCTGTCTGTTGGTTTTTCTCCTATTTCTCTCATCTTTAACCAAATTTCTATCTTCCTGATTGTTATGCAGAAGAGAATGGCAACCAAAATTGTCGTCAGGAACGGAAATCCTAAGTGAGTTTAGTATGATTCTGTGATCCTTTCACGTTTTGATATTTCTCGATATTGACTCTCTATCCCTCCTAACGCAATCGAATTTCTGCTTGATAGCCAATCATCGACGGTCTCAAACATTTCGTGATTTCCATCGCTGAGAGCTATTTAGATTTCTTTCGGAATCATTTTTCTGATTTCCAATTCGAATCCCGGCTCATAAGTGAATGAATAGTCTAAATTGACCTTATTGATCCTGCAAAGGATAAAATTGCTGACATACGCGGTGCATCTTCAATTGATAGAGAGGATGCCCGTACCATTAAGTATTAGGTCGCTCGTGGCTTGGTCGGGACAGACCATCTTCATTCGTAAAGGGGATAAGGTAGGAAATAGCGACTCATTCGTCGAAAGCATTCTTTCGGTACATGGTTCAGCTGCTGAGGTTATGGCGTAGTTGCAATCTAGTAAACCAGCTGACGGCTGCTTTGCTAGGAATTCAAATTCGTAGAGGTCACCAATACGACTATTGTATACGGGCTCAGATACTTCGCACAACTCGGTGTTGTTCCTATTGATGCAATCTCTTAACTGGTCACTCTGTGAGTGGGCCTAAAATTCTTTGACACGAATATTTTCGAAAATCTCGGCATAACGAAAGCGAATGGAATGTGGTTTTGCAATAAGTTTGTCATCCTAGGCAGGCTATGAGTTCATTAATGTAATAATTGACTACTATCGGCCAGTGAAAGAGTTAGTGTCACGAGGATATTCTGGTTGATTGCGTGGACGTACGTTTTGGATATAGAGAAGGGATATTCGAGCGTAATTTTGTCTTTTTCCCATGGCAATACGTGATCAGTCTCATAGTTATCAACGTCACGTAAACGATCCTGAAGTTGCTCATGACTCAACAACAGAGGGTGTAGTTCTCCTCTAGCTGTTGTCTCAATAGTATCAATCAGTGTTTTGTATGAATAGATAGAATATTGTAAGACAATTTCAAATTTGGTTACCCTCAGCTCGAGGTTCTCCCGGAACGATAATTGTTCTGTGTTTTCGTGGCTGTACCGAGATCCCTTGATAGTTGAATGTGCAATTTTTCTACTTCTTTTTCTTGTGATCTGATAGTTTTATGGATATTGACCAACTCTGATCTTAGGATATGGGTTCTTTCAGAAGCAAGTAATGAGATGTTTTGGTTACGGTCGTATAGATCGTTTACCTGTTTTATTATAAGGTCACGATTGACGGCATCCATAGTCCCAAAGAGCTTCTTGTTTGCCCATCCAACTATTTCAAGGGGCGCATCTCTTTTCTTCAGATTGCAGCCGATCGAGAGTGGAGGTTCAGGAACGGATGGTACTGCGAAAAAATCTGTCAGGTCGTTTTGCAAGAGTTCCAAGTTATGCATCATTGTTTCCACTTTCGACCTTGGAAGCAGTTGATCGCAGTCCGTGAATCTCGAAGCACATTCTTCGCGGATTGATACTAATTTCCTCTCTCTCCAATCTTTTTTCTCTAATAGTTTGCTACAATCTAGGGTAACCGTGATTTTCCATTCCGATCTCATTATTCTAGCTCCGAGGGAAAATTCGAAATAAATCCCAGAATTCTTGGGAATGGGCATTAATTCATAAGTTTTGTTAAATTCACCCAGCGTAATGTCAATATTGTAGGAAACCGGCCATGAAAGACCCAGCACTATCCTCTGACAGGATGCTATTTCGGTTACCTGTAACAGTCAAGATGGGCGCATGCTATTTGGGCAAATCTCACAATTTGGGCGATTCTGTGATTGCGATCTATTTTACGTTGCAGGCATCATAGTAGGTATTGAGACACAATTTATACTGGCAAGTTTCAAACATTGACTCATTCTCAACATCTTAAATTTCTTTCGAGATCCATGCTTTGCTTTGGACGAGTACCAAGAGGTATATTGTTCGGAGAAACTCGATTCTTCGGCTGTCTCACGCGTTCTCAGATGTACGCCTTAGCTCCTAGCTATGGAGGCGATTGAGCAATCGCTCTGAAAATTTGAGGGGTGATCGATATTGTGTTGGAAAGTCGGAATCTTTTCGCTTAAGACTGTGCCTATAAACAAAACAGAGCAGTACGAATTCGTTTGAGTGTCACACCATTCTTCAATTTTTTGAAAATCGCTCTTGTTAACAATGTAGTAGTCGGGGCGATAAGAGAATTGTAATTCTGGAAGAGACATCTTGTTCTACAAGTAAAACCCTACAAACTCAGTCTATTCTGATTTGGGTGCTCGATTTTTTTTTCATTGCGATAAGTTGGGAGAAAGAAAAAGTGTTCGCAAGACTTGATCTTGGAAAACGCTTTTTTGCGTGGCACAGGAATTGGTCGGTCGGTAATCACTCGCAACTACCTGTTATTTATTATTCACAACCCAAAATATGTATCTCAACCTCATCGCCGTCATAGCTTCATCGTACAAGTACTACGAGGCTCATGGAAATCGGCGTGTACGTAGGGTGTTATGAGTATAGTTGAATACTTGAAGAATCTTCCAATATTCGCATGTTTAGGCTCTCAAACACTTCGAAAACTTGTTCGTATCTCACATACTGTGATTTATAGGCATGGTATAGATGTCAAAATGGTCACTCACACTTGCGATAAAATTGTAGTCAAATGAATGCGGTGAGTGTGATGTTGATGTACAACGATGCTCTGCGCTATCGGTGGATACCTTGACTATTGTCTCGCATGTTCTCTCTCGCCCTTTTTCCCTCTCTCTCTCTCTCTTCCCCACTTATCAATTATTTCTATATATTTCTGGCTGATTTATATTATTCAGTCCTCAACGCTTCAACGACTGGGTAACAAAAAGGAGCATGTTGTTTGGTTTTCCATCAATAATCATCGGGCGGAGCTTCAAATTGAGTCACGCGGAGATTTCTACATTCTTTGAGTGATATGACGTTGGAGGAAATTTTGATACAGAGTGTGCCATCGATTTGGAAAGAGAATTCTTCTCTGTGAAAATCGCCCAAATTGTGAGATCTGCCCATTCAGCAGAAGGCACGTTTCACCTCATCAAAATGTTTCAGAAACGTTTTTCCATTGGAGGACTCTAGTAGGACATTATCATTCCTGTGGATTCCCTTGATCTTGAATATACCGTTGAAAAATTTATATAGTTTGCCTTTGGGAGGTTCCCTTGGGACGTAGACGTTCATTCCTACTTTGAGATCTTTAGGTTTTTTGTTTTTGTCGTATGAAAGTTTCGGTTTTTCTTTTGATTGTACTAAATTTTCCCGAGCCGTCCTTTTGATCTCGGCTAAAATTTCCATTGAGTTACATAGGTAAGAATTGTAAGTTTCCAATTCGAATTCATCCGGTAGTTTTCCTATTATGCGGGCATTTTGGCCATAAATTATTTCGAATGGACTAAAACCCGTCGATGTATGGACTGAAGTGTTGTATTTGAACATTGCGAATGGGATAATTTTATCCCAGTCTTGTTTCTCCGCGGCTTTTGTGCGACTGTCACTCCCAAGCATCGCCTGGCTACGTTCGAAGGACCCGTTTCCTTGAGGGTGAAAACTAGTGGTTGTTATGAGCTTGAAACCGAATATTTTTGATAACTCTTCAAGCAACCTTTTCTTGAAACTAGTTCCTCTATCGCTCAGAATTACTTAAGGTACCCCAAAGTTGGCGATGAGATGCCGGGCTAACGCATCTGCGACCGTGATGGCTCTTATGTCAGGCCTGGGAACGGCTAAGAAAAATTTTGAAAGTTGACATTGCATGGTTAGAATATATCTATCATTCGGAGGAGAGAGAGGTAATGGGCCGACTGTATCGACTGCTACTTTTGAGAATACTTCCATCGGAGTGTCCGTGATGATCATAGGGACTCTGGTACGAATCCCGATTAGTTTGTGTTCTTGACAAGTTGAGCATCTGTTTATAAATTCTTGAAAGTATCTCTTCATACCTTTCCACCAATATCCTTCACGTGCGCGCCTATACGATTATCCGATTCCGCGATGCCCTCTAAGAAAACTAGAGTGGGCTTCCTCCATAATAGAGGCAATCTTTTTGAGTGGGAGAACGTTACAAGGGCCGTAGCAGAAGGTGAAAGTCAGAGGAAAATTGCGAAATTCTTTCAAAAATCCGACTCTACCAACTCTAAACGATCCTATATCTGATTCTTGGATCAGTTTCGAGAGATTAGATAAACCCATCTTCATATCCGTGGGAGTGACAGGAGAGTCTTCTCGGTCGCAAATTACTGAGCTATAGATGAGCCTTCTACGGTTCTGTGTCACTAGTCCGTCACCTACGTCGGACTCTAGTTTTCCTCAGTTTTTTTTTGGGTCGATTGCCTTGATATCATCGAGTAGTTTATTATTTGGGGCAAAAAGTCGAAGTCCGACGAGATGAAATGTACTATGTTCTCCCTTAGCATACGTCAAGCATTCTCGGCTAATTAAGACCTTGAGGGTTGTGGGCTTTCCAAAATCCGAATCAGGTTGAATAGACAAACCTGAGTCATGATCCATACTTGTACTTGGAGGATGTATTTTATGCGGGGTAGATTTTGCATTTTCTCCTAATTTGGAAGAAGGTGTTCTACGCATGGCATCTTCGGATGGGCGTGTAACTGAGTTATATGAGGGTAATTTCGTGCGTATTGTGCGGGGAGTGGGAAACTTCGTGAGTTGATCGTTCGTTTGAGGGTGGTCCTCTTCGACATTGCTATTCTCTTGATGAATCGTACTGAGTGTTTTTCAGAATCTCGAAAATCGGCTCCTCGCACTTCCAGCTAGCGGTAACGGAGTGCATTTTGGGATAATTTTTCTTGAAGGTGATATTCTTGCTTCCATAGCTCCTTGGATTTGGGGCGCTTCTGGTGGAAGGAAAGGATGTGCGACCCAATCTTCCACAATTCCGTTGGGGACTGGCTCTTCTCCCAGGTACGCTGGTAAGGGAGATGTAGATTCCTCTAGGGCAGAATCAGGGGAACCCAAATCTAATTCGGAGAAGGACAAGTGCGTGGGATCTTTGGTGATTTTTCCGTTATCCCACCATATGTTTCATTTCCTTTTTGTTTCGGAGTCGCGGTGAGTGTCGGTGTTCTTTCGCTGGTGTTGATTTCCTTTGACCATCTTTTAGTAGATTGAAAGTTTGGTTGAAATTCTTCGTCTGAGGAAGAAGAGGACTCTGGATCGTTCGTGACGCGATGCAAGGAGGGTCGTATGTTATTGGGGATGATAGGCTTACACTGTGTTGATTGTGGATGGTCCCTTTCTTCGCTAGTTTCCGTATTGTTCCCTAGGAGGTCGTTTTCTTGTGATGACGATTCTTCGGATGAGTCTTCCTGGTCCTCTTGATCCAAAATTCCTGGTAAGAAGGATTTGTTCTTAAATGGTATGGGAGTTTTATCGGAACTCGGTTCTTCTTCCGACTCGCCCCCGATTGTCTCCCCCGATTCAGTAGAAACGAGTTCGGGTTTCTTGGGGGAAGCTGAACTTGGAGCATGTCCGGGAATATTTCCGCCATGTCTCCTGAAATTTAATCGTTTCGCAACGGTGCTGCCGTCAAGGTCTCCTTGTCCGGCAGACATATTAGCGGGTCTCTCTGGTGCTTCAGATTTTGAGCCCTTCTTACGTCCGCGCCTAGGCTGGGTTGCTGAAGACAAGCCGGAATCTGATCTATTTCCGGCATTCCCTGCTCTGCGTAGTGATGCTTTTGTAGGTCGGGGAAGTAGAGGGAGCTTCTTCACAGATGTAGATGAGCAGTCAGTGTCATTGTCGGAGTCTGAATCGGTACTGGTACATGAACATCCCTCATCAGATATGGTTGGATTCGATGGAGAATCTAGAAAGTCTTGTTCTTAGGGTGGATTACGGGAGAGTACGGTCAGCATTAGTGTTTTGCAACCCAGGCTCATGTTTGGAAGTATAAGTATAGCCTCGTAGTTTCACTCTCCAGCGATTCACTCTGTTCATTGGTTCTTTGATCAACTCAAGTCATGTTAGAGGCTCGTGGTCACCATAGATGGTGAAGTGGCGACCATAAAGGTAGTCGCGGAGATACTGCACGGCAGCGACAACCGCCAGGCATCCTCTTTCTGTCGCTGAATAATTTTTTTCAGCTTTTGATAAAGATTTTGACATGTGTGCCACTGGTTGTTCGCGGCCTGCTTCTCCTTGGCTGAGAACTGCTCCGAGGGCAAAATTTCTACTATCGCAAGTGAGGCTGGAGGATTTATTGAAATCAGCCGGGATTAATACTGGAGCTTCACACAGGGTCCTTTTGAGGGTTTCGAAACTCTTTTGTTGTTCCTCTCCCCATTCAAACTTTGTGTTCTTTAACAGCAGGTCGTTCATTGGCTTGGCTTTCTTAGAGAAATCTTTGATAAATCGTCGATGATAATTTGCAAGCCCTAGAAATGATTCTATATTCCTCTGCGTTTTTGGTACAAGGGGGTTCCTTACAGCATCTAACTCCGCGGGATCTGGTCTCTTTCCATGTTAATTGATTATGTGTCCGAGGTATTTGGTCTCAGGTGTCAAAAATGCGCAGTTTTCTGGCTGGAGTTTCATTCCAGCGTTTGAAAGTCAATTCAACATTTCACTGACCTTGGAAAGGTATTTTTTAAGGGAATTTGAGAAGATTAGGATGTCATCTAAATACTCTCAAATTTCGATTTCTTGGAGCCCTAACATGATGTGGTCCATGAGCCTCTGGAAATTGGCTGGTGCATCACATAAGCCGAATGGCATGCAAATCCATTCGAAAAGACCGAAAGGTGTTCAAAATGCATTCTCCGCTCTATCTGAAGGTTCGACTTTTATTTGGTGGAAACCGCTGACGAGATCGAAAACTGAAAAATACTTGGATTTGCCGGTGAGTTCCAATATTTTCTGGATATTGGGAAGAAGATACGCGTCCGGTACTGTCTTCTCGTTCAATTTTCTAAAATCGATGACTAATGTATATCTTCTCTTTCCATCTGGGCCCGGTTCCTTCGGTACGATCCAGAGTGGGCTAACCCATGAACTACTAGAGGGTTGAATAACGTTATCCTGTATAAGTTTGGGAATCTGTTCTCGTACTCCTTTGTGGATGGACGGTGGATACCTGTATCGTTTGGCCACTGTAGATTCGTTATCGGTTGTAGGGATTTGGTGTCGAACATAAGTTGTCGTAGGAGGTGTATCCCCAGGTAACATAAAGAGATGGTGGAATTTTCTTATGATTCGTTTCCAATATTCACGGGCGTGCCGGCAATGATGGGACCTGAGTAAGGATTCTGTTATGAATTTGATTTGTTCTTCCCTAGGGAATTTTGTATGTGGCTTTACTGATCCGGGCCCTGAGTTGAAAAAATCTCCACAGCCCTCGAGGTCGAAAGGTTCTAGCTCTTAACAGGGTATTTCCGATGTAATATAATGATCTAATGTATTAAAATTGAAAATAAAAGGCAAAATTTACCTTCCCTCGGAAGAAGGGTCAAAGTGGCACTTGCCATAGGTCAAATTGAAGGTAATTACATGTAGTATCTTGATCTTTTCCCCTCGGGTCGTCATTTTGACATTCGCGCCGGGCGTAGAGCCAAGAATGACGAAATTTCTCGCGAGATCGCAAAAAAGCTTTGATAACTCGTCTGGATCACGAACATTGTACATATATTTGCATGGCAAACTTTCAGGATTTCCTACGGAGAATTTAATGGTAATCTTCAATTTGACCTTGAATCAAATTTTCAAGGTTATTCGAAGGTCATTTCCGTTTTTTGCCGAAAACCCTGTATTTTTGACCTCTGCATCTGGAAGAAAGAAGAATTTCACGTTGAGAGACAGTTTTTTGAGAATTTTTCACCGAGACTTCCGCAGAATAAGTGAAGGTCAGGCGGAGCGAAAATCGCAAAATGAGTATAACCCCCTCGTAACTCGACTGGATCACAATATTTGTTTATGTAATTGCACGGCAAACTTTCAGGATTTTCCACGGAAAATCTAATGGTGGCCTCTAATTTGACCTTGAATCAAATTCTCAAGGTCATTCGAAGGTCATCTCCGTTTTTTGCCAAGAAACCTATATCTTTGACCTCGGCATTTGAAAGAACCAAAGATTTCACGTTGGAAGACATTTTTGTTAGAATTTTTCACCGAGACCTCCAGAGGTCACGTCAAGGTCAGATGAAGCGGAGGTCGCGAAATGAGTAAAACCCCCTCGATACTCTACTGGATCGCAATATTTGTATATGCAATTAAATAGCAAACTTTCGTTTCGATATTTTCGAACCAGGAGTTTCATTGAAGTACACAATTTCTTAATAAATGTGGTCGAGTTTTTCCGAATAAACTTCCGTTTTATACAAAATATATTGGGAGGATTTCACTCCGTCACTGCGCACCCAAAATTCGATGCAATGGCCTAAGGCCTATCGAAGGTTCATCTTCATCTGTAACTCCGTGCCATCTCATATGAATGAGATCCTAGAATGAAAAATCAAAGTTGATGTCAACCCTATATTAATCCTTGTGATAATAAGCATTGTGAAATACGCCGCGGGACGAATTCCTTGAGAAGTACATTGACATTGCTCAGTCCGACCAAGAACGGAAATTCCCTTGCGTGCTGGGATTCAATATTGATGTGCTACGTGGTTATCTCGCAGTACAATCTCAACTTCAATCCGCTATATCGTTATCAGTGCGATCTCACAAAACTAGATCATTGTAAGAGTATCCCCAAGAGTGACGTTTACGAACTCATGTTATGTAATAAAAGCATTCATGGTCGGGTCCATTCTCGATGAAAACAGAGCAATATGATCAAATTTGAAAGATTCTATCGGTCCTCTCTCCTTAATGGTTCTATTGCAAAACGCAACATTTCCGTCATTATTCTACGACCCCCAAAACCCGATGAAACCTCATTCCAAGACATACTGATAGAATCTTTGAAACTTGATTATTTAGTCACCCTGCATTGACAGATCGTTACCAAACTATCGATATACCCAGGATAGAATGTATGAATTACTTGAAATTATGCGGGTAATACTTCCCCGGTAGAAAAAAGTCAGTGTGCATTATCTAAGAATCCATCATCGCCTGAGTACCTAATATCATTATGACAAACGGCCGAATCTCAGATTGCCACGTGGATTAGAAAACTTTCTTTCTTAATGTTTCCGTACTGAGATCAAAGAAGTATCTGAGGAATTTGCGATTCCTGGAAGGTTGCAGGCTTCAATATTCTGATAATGTGAAGAAATCAGTTATATTGTGCTTGGCAGATTGAGTAGACTCAAGCATTCGAACTGTCAGGAAATTTCGGGACCCAGTTTTTTCCAAAACTTCACTGTATAATGTTTTCGGAAGGCAGGAAAATTTACCATAAGTTTCTTAATCTCCACTGCTGAAATCGCTATCTCCATCATCAAGGATGAACATATCTTTCATTTTTCCAGTGAGATTCATCTCCCATTTCTCTTTTATTTGCGAAGAAGAGAGAGGAGAAGATCAGAATGAAGGAAGAGCCTGTAAAAGATATTCTCATTTGTTGCTAACCTAAATGGAAAAGACCAACACGTATCAAATTTCCTTCATTCGGACTCTCGTATATTCACGCATAATCAATACTCAACCATCTTGTTGCATATAAAATCCAGACATGAACGAACCTTGAAATTTTTCTTGAGTGTCTATTTCTAAACTCTTTGATGACTTTATGGCTTGCCTCTAAACCCTCTTCTGACAATTCTCCAGATGAGAGGTGGAAGTATTCCAGAATCTTGTGAGCGTGCATCAAGATGATATGCACGTTGGGAGGCAATTCATACCAAGGGTAGTTACGGTTTATCAACGTGGCTGTATCTCGACAGTATTCCTTGAACTGGGGTACCTTGGTTTGTTTCTTTGAGGAGAGCACTCCCACAATGTTCTTGAATCGCCGAAGCATCTCGAGATCAACACCTGGAATTTGTTATGATATTTCCGATGCGGGGAATGTCTTGAGCATGAGGCTGTGAGTACAATAGGCACGCATGAATTGAGCCCTGATGTGCAATCCGAAGTCAAAGGACTGATCATATGAATAGAGTGTTATTTTTAAATTACTCATGCATACGAGAAGTAAACACCATGAATTTGAATTGGAGATTACTTTTCGGGGATGCATATCGAATGACAGTCTCTATATGTAGCAATGCCACAATCGTATACGTATCTCGATGAATTGTAGCTTCATGAATGTTTATGACTCTTGGTGTAAGCACATAGAATACAGCGTATTATCTAACAGAACAGAACGATCGAGGTTTTGATAAAGGGTGTTGAGAACAAAATCCTATCTGAACTGCACGAAAAATCATCAAATATGTAACCTAGAATCAGCTTCCGCCTCTCGCCGATATACTTGGTTATCATGAGAATTTTTTCTCTTCAGATACAATTCCGTGCTATGGTTACCTTGTTGACTGGGATCTGATGAATTATCGTATTAGTCCATGATCCATGCAGCACCTAATGAGTAGATCTTGCAGAGAAGTGTCAACCCATGGAAAGGGTATAGCCGGGTATAATGGTGAAAATTGCCCACGAGCCGATCTGGATAAAAAAAATACCACTCGATAGGGTATGCTGGGGGGATGTTTTCCAA
>JAPYYZ010000734.1:0-21052 GCA_030522705.1 Eretmocerus eremicus
AGCCTCGACGAGCGGCGCGCGGCAGTAGCGGTTGGCAGCAGCAAGTAGCAGCACGCGGCAGTAGCCGCCGCGATAGGAGACGCCATTTCTCCGTCTTCGAAGCACGGGCCCTAGAGCCCAGTGAATAGTTCCTCGCGAGGTGAACGGGCCGAGGAGTTCACTGCTCAACATTTTGCCGCTACGAGCCGAGCCTGAGCGGTGAGCCCAAGGGGGGCCGCCCCGAGGAGAGCGGCACAGGAGCTCGAGCGGCGGCAGCTCGTGCAGCCGGCACGCCGGGCTCAGACCCTGGAGACGACGGTGAGTGGCTCTTTCATGTGTTCCCCCCACAATGCCGCGCCGTACCCTCGCGCCTCGGGAATGTCGGGCTCGCGTCGCGGTTCGAGTTCACGATCGGTAGTGTCGGACGCCACGGTGGAGCTTTAGCCCGTTATCGCGCGACTCGCCTTTCGCCTCGCCATCGGCATCATCGGGCACAGCCTCGCGATCGCGTCACTCCGTCGAGCTGTGAGCTCGCCAAGGGTTGAGGCAGTTGCGCAGGCCACTACGGCAATCTTGCCGGAACGCTGCACGCCTCACCCTCGTCGTCCTCGCTCCGTGAGCTCGTGAAGGAGGCGCACCGCGGCGCACGCGGTTAGTCGACTCGACCATGCGGTCGTCGTGGTCGGCCATTTTCGCGCGCGGTGACCGTGTTCCGGTGCGGACGGAAGATGCCGCGAGTTCAGCGCCACGCACGCCGCGCGGTAATGTGCAGTAGCGCGAAAATAGACGCCAGGGCCGTATATGCGCGCGCAGGTGCCCTCGGTCAGGGCCGTATATATTCGACGAGAGTGAGTCGCGCGGGTGCCCCGAGTGAACGGGAAGGACAATGTGCGCCGATTCTATGACAGACTTTTCGGCATTTACGGAATAAATAGAGATGTTTCGGAGTTTGAAGGTTTGCGGCCAAGGCTTGTAGCTGGTCCCAGCATTGGTTAGTTTATTGAATAAACGCCTTTATGTACTGTTTCAGATGAGAAAATTGCGACTTTTGAATTGATGAGAATTCCTCCTACCCCATTTCAGCAGCGCATCCCCACCATAGCCGTGGTAGGCTACTCCACCCCTCGTGGCGTGGGAACCCGGCCCAGTCCCGATCCGGCCAAATATGAATAAGTGTAGCAGGTGAAGGCAATAGGATCCCTATATATCCATATATATACGCCTACACGCCCCTTGCCACGTTACAATTCGTCATGTGGTAAACTGGAGACGTTGGTTCAGCGACCTCGTCAAACGATGTTCGTGTAGAGGCGAGCTCTCTTACTCGGGCTCTCGGGAGAGGCATATCTTTAACCCAATGCCGATGAAGATGTCGTGATACTGACTTAATTGCAGGATTGATCTGGATACTAGTTGAGGAGAGTCTATTGGTTATCCTTGATATGTTGTTTTTCATCAGGACATCATGTGCGACCTTAAGGCCACATTTCTCATGGCCCTCTTGAAGCGAAAAGCTTACTAGAGAGGAGGAAGTTTTTTTCTCCCACATCATCTGAGATCACTCATATAACAACGAGGAACAGTTTCCGTCATCTCGCGATGACTCAGTCAATACTATGACGGTGAAGCCCACACTTTGTTCCTTCTCGTTCTTCAGAAATTGGTGTGGTTACGCATCTTTCGGCGTGTATTAGATGTAGTTATCCCGACATGTCTCAAAAGGAGCGAGGAATGGAGGAACAATTATCTCTATGACTATTCGTCATGTGGTCAACTGGAGACGTTGGTCCAGCGACCTCGTCGAACGATGTTCGTATAGAGGCGAGCTCTCTCACTCGGGCTCTCGTGAGGCATATCTCCGACCCAATGCCGATGAAAATGTCGTAATACTGACTCGATTGCAGGATTGATTTGAATATTAGTTGGAGGAAATCGTCTGGTTATCCCTGATATGTTGTTTTCCATCAGCCCATTATGTGCCACGTTCCGGCCACGTTCCTGATGGCCCTCTTCGAGCAAAAAGCTCACTAGAGATGAAAGAGGTTCTCCCTCTCACATCTGAGATCACTAATACAGCAACTAGGTACAATTTCCGTCATCTCACGATGACTCAGTCAATACTGCGGAGGTGGAGCCTCCATTTTTCTTCTCCTCGTTCTTCGGAAATTGGTGTGTTTACTTGTCTTTCGGCGTGGATTAGATGTAGCTATTCCGGCATGTCCCGAGTGCAGCGAGGGATGAAGAAACTCTCATCTATATGGATATTCGTCATGTGGTCAACTGGAGACGTTGGTTTGGCGACCTCGTCAAACGTTGTTCGTGTAGAGGCGAGCTCTCTCGCTCGGGCTCCCGTGAGAGGCATATCTCGAACCCAATGCCGATGGAGATGTCGTAATACTGACTCGACTGCGGAATTCATTTGAATACTCATTGAGGAGAATCTATGCGTTTTTCCTGCTATGTTGTTCGTCATGAGCACATCATGTGCGACGTTCCGGCCACGTTTCTGATCGCCCTTCCCAAGCAAGGAGCTCACCAGAGATTGGAAAGGTTCTCCCTTCCACATCTGAGATCTCCAATACAGCAACCAGGTATGATTTCCGTCATCCCACGATGACTCAGTCAATACTATGAAAGGGAAGTCTCTACTCTCTTCCTTCCCGTTTTTCGGAAATTGTTGTGGTTACTCATCTCTTGGATGTGTATTAGATGTAGTCATTCTGGAATGTCTTTAGTGGAGCGAGGAATGGAGGAACACTTATCTATATGACTATCCGTCATGTGGTCAACTGGAGACGTCGGTTCAGCGACCTCATCGAACGTTGTTCGTGTAGAGGCGAGCCCTCTCGCTCGGGTTCGGGTAAGAGGCATATCTTGAACCCAATGCCGATTATGATGTCGTAATACTGATTTAATTGCAGGATTCATTTGAGTACTAGTTGAGGAGAATCTATTGGTTATTCCTGATAAGTTGTTTTCTATCGGCACATTATTCCGACCACGTTTCTGATGGCCCTTTTTTAGCAAAGAGCTTACTTGAGATCGAGAAGGTTTTCCCTTCAACTCCTGAGATCACTCATACAGCAACGAGGGACAATTCCGGTCATCTTACGATGACTCAGTCGATACTATACGTGTGAAGCCTCCACTTTTTCTCATGTAGTTCTTCGGGAGTTGGTATGATTACTCATCTTTTGGGCGGGTATCAGATGTAGTTATCCGGGCATGGCTTGAGTGGAGCGAGAAATGGAGAAACATTTATCTCTATGACCATTCGTCATGTGGTGAACTAGGGACGTTGGTTCAGCGACCTCGTCGAACGCTGTTTGAGTAGAGGCGAGCTCTCCCGTTTGAGTTCGACACGTGAATAGGGGACTTCCAGAATGGACACGAGATGTATAAATGAGGTTTCTAATGGACGAGAGGAGTTGGAAGAGATATTACTCAAAAGTTTGGCCAGAGCGGTCTGTCCGCGACGCCAGTCCTCGTCGACGACGATGGCTCGCGGCGCGGCCAAAAATGCAGTGGTGATGAGCAAAATTTTGTCAGAAACAATGACGGTGCATCCGCGACGACCGATGAACCGCCCGCGATGGTTGCGCGGATCGCGTAGTCGTCGCGGCTGCAACGTCATGGTACTGGGGAGAAGTGCGCGCGATAGCTCATCGCGACTCTCCGACGTGACATCCGTCCGTGGCTGGAGAATCGCATCGCCCGATGCTGGTGACCTAGTGACTGAGTTTTTCCTTGGCCTTGGCCTTGTGAAGCGATTGTGGGTTGCCTTTGCGCAAGCGAACGCGCGCACGTGTGCGTGTGTCTTGTGTGTGTGAGAGAGAGTCGATGTCCGTGCGGGTCGCGAGTACAACTTTCTCTATCGCGAACTCTCCCTCGGTTACAATCGTTTGCGACTCACCATAATTAAATGAATTACTTTTTGATAATAATAACCCGTTCTTATCATGATCAATGACAATTTCATAAATAATCTCAATCTATAGTAGTATATAGTTCGAAAAAATTAGTTGTTATGAACTTTCGATTAATATGTTGTATACAAGTTACTATCAATGTATGGTAATGAGATCTCAACCCTCAACCAATTATTCAACCAAAATAATCTCATTTTCATGAGTGATTCAATAAAAATGATAACAATATTTTTAGTGATCGATATTGCACAATTGTGGTTATTCTCAACATTGGTTGGGTGGAATTATAGCTAGCTCAAGTCAAAAGTTGAGTTGAGCAATGCTCTACTGTACCCAGTCGGCGTTTCTGCCCCTTCCTCTCTTTCTTTGGGATACAATGTCTCGTATTGGGTCGCTAATAGGGCGGCGGCCGAGCGATGAATGTTCATGGAGCGCAGCTGCGCGTTACTCAATACCTGCGACTAGGTAGCTTGTTCATCTCTCGGGTTATTTCCATCTCGGCCATATTCCTGAGAATCATATTTTGTGTCAAAAGTCGGCTATCTTTACGAAATTCCGAGTCTGAAATGGTTTGCTCGGGTAAGAAAGTTCGGATTCTTCAGTCGATGAATTTTCAGGAATTTTCAAATTTCCGAAATCTTCCAAGCAAACGGTCATGTGACTTTGGGGAAGACATCCAATTTGAGCTTTGAATTGTGGGAATCGGACTAAAATTGACCGAGTTACGGTGATTTGACATGTTGATGTTTTCGATCTTCAAAAAGTGCGTTTTTCGGCAAAATTTTGATTTTTCTAGGATTCTGAAATTCAATTTAGTGTCGGTCGCTTCTGCCTTCAGTAAAATACATCCCGACAGAGTAACCTATGGAGTTCGGTTTCAAATATCATCGAATTGACAAAGTCCTAATGCGACAACGCCTTGATTTTCCATTTTACGGACAAAAATTTTTCAGCCGATACTCTTCAATTTTTGGAAATTCACAAAAGTAGATCTTATAGAACATCAAATATTCTCAACCTATTGACATAGATGTGAAATTTCGATATTACGATCATCCCACTTTGATCTGAATTCGACGATCATGTTTTTAATCCTAAAATTTCATGATTTTGCCGTACGGCATACCTTAAATTTTCAAACTTTTTGTTACTCTGGTAAAATTTTCCTATGGGGTTTGGACTCTCCTAGATCCATTATTCATCAAGTGCGTACTATGATCTGTTGGTAAAATGATTTCCAGACGAAAATTTTGATCAGAACTTGAGAAAATGGAGATTCCGCATATGGTTTATTTTCCCTCAAGAAAGGTACATTTTCCTTCTTGGAACATGAATTATGGCTCCCTGATGCTTCGAACCGCTAAACTGACCATTGATCAGAGTGAGTATATGGTTGGTAGATGATGATAAACATGTATAGGGTCAATTTGATTGGGATTCGCTTCACAATAGCAATTTCAAACGTTAAAAGTCGCTTTTTTCACTTTTGTTCAAATTCGTGTTCGGGGCACCATACAACTCATTTCCACGCTGAAATCTTGTTATTCCATTAGATCAAGCACTCAACAACGAAGAACTGTGCTTATACCTTCGAATTTTTCAAAATTCAGCTTTTGGCCGTGGAAATCTGAACAGTACTTTTTATCTCGATTTTGCTGCATTTTTCGACCTTATGAGCTCCATTGCTGTATGATAATGCTTTCAATGATGTAGGTGTGTGAACCTATATGTACCCATATGTGTAAGATAATGCTTTCAATGATGTAGGTGTGTGAACCTATATGTACCTATATGTGTAAGGTTGTATTATGTTCGTGTGATGTTGGGATTTCCCAGATTTTGTGGGTTCGGGGATAAAATAACGGGTGTAATGTCGCGGGTGTGTGTAATTTTTGATCGATCGCGAAATTTGGTCTGGCTCCAGAACTGAACGTCTGATTGAGCTGAAATTTTGTGGAGGCGCTTTTCCAACGGTGAAAAAGCGATCTACGAGGAGTTCTCCAGAAAATTCGGAAAGCTCGGAGAATTTCCCTGGCGAGTTCGTGAGTCGGTCGTAAAGTGACCCTCTCGATGGCTCCGCATTGTTTGGCTCTCCGTTCTCGCGTTTTCACGCGATTTCGGGCGTACATGAGTGGCTCGTCATTATTTTGTGTCGTGGCTTGAGAGATTACTCTTAATTTCGCTTTGCAATTCACGATTTGCGACACTGTTACCGGCTCGCCGACTTCAAGATAAGGTAGGATATTGTGCTTCGGTTTATACTTTGTATACGAGGGGGGGGGGGGGTGAGCATTCCAGAGCTAGCTCGACCTCAGATCTGCTCTGGTTGTCGAGATCGGCGACGACGGTTTTCTTCAGTGCCGATCTGGCAGTACTTCGAGCAAGATCGCGCCACTCCGTACAATTCTTCGACTTCTCGTTCTTGTTCCTCTTTGCGCGCGCGAGAAAAAGGTTATTATGTCGAGTACGCGTGGAATCCGCGGTAGGTGTTTCGTGATAACCTGATTTGCGTGTGGAGTGGAAGGGGGGGGGGAACAGTGAGTGTAATTAAGTGAGTGTTTTTTTATTGCAGAGGCCGTCGGCCAAGCCAGCTCGTCACCGCCCGCTCGATGTGACCTCAGCCACATCGAGTTTGCTCGACATAGGATTGCCGTGCAAGCTGAGCGGATCCGGGCGACGGCCGATTATTGGCTCGATATAGGGTTCTTCTCAGTGTACGGTTTTTCCCATTGGGTCCTTGAGGGGCCAATACTTTTGGAGCGGCTTATATGCCGTGAGTGTTATTCTGTAAGTAGTGACGTATGTTCTGCTTCTCGCCCGCTATTGTTGAATATGTGCTTTCGTTCTTAAGAGATTAAGATTCGTGTGGTCTGCGCATCTCCCGGACATCCGTTCACTTTTTTGGGCCTGTCTCAAGCCCGTGGGGCTGGTGTTTCCCCCACGTCCCGTGGTGTGAAGTTGACCATCCCGGTCTTGTGCAAGAAGTGTGGATTTTCGAGTGTTTATCTTCTTGCTACTCTTGCTACGCGTGTAGTCGGTGATTGACATGCAGATTTTTTCTTTCTCTGTTTTCCTCACATAGATCGGCGAACGAACATATGTCTCCCCCGGGCTCATAATGGGGCTTCCCACTGTGATCGCGCAACATGAGCGCTTATGGAGCATTCTCAATCCAGAGCGCGTGATCTACGAGGGACTGCGCCACGTGTTGAGAATGCGGTGCAATTGTGGTCAGGTGGATAAATTCGGTTCTCGTGTTTTGCTAATTTCGTTCTCAGTTCTCAACATTCCTTTTCTTATACTCAGTTCCAGCGCGATGCCCTCATCACACTACGCTCAGCAAGGGAGCTTCTCCCTTCGGCTGTCTTGCGCGATCTTCCCTCCGCGCGTTTTTGTGTGTTTAGCTTGATGTGCAGCAATTTTGCGCTCGGATCGACGACGGTCCGTCGCATCAACTGCGATGACTGTGATAACGTACGGGTTGTACTCATTGAAAAACGACAGAGCGTCGAACCCGATCTCTCTTCACTCATTATTCGTTTCCATAACTTGTAGTGTTTTTGTGTGAGTGTGAAGTGTTTGAATAAATCCCTCAATTTTGTTCCCAAAATTGTTGATTGTTTCCACATGAAACTCTAGATTGTCGAATGATTTCGAAATGGGATTTCTCGTAGTTCTTACTCATTTTTAAATGAAATTTAGCGCTCAAATGGAATTTCGAAATGGGAGTTTTCCCAATCCTGAATATTTCCCAATGGAATTCAGCGCTAATATAAAACTTCGAGTTGGGACTTTCCCCGATTCTGAATATTTTCCAATGGAATTTAGCGCTAATATAAGATTTTGAAATGGGATTTTCCCCGATCTTGAATATTTTTCAATGGAATTTAGCACTGATGAAACATTTTGGAATGGGATTTTTCCCGATTTTGAATATTTTCTAATGGAATTCAGCGCTATTATGAAATTTTGAAAGGGGATTCTTCCCAATTTTGAATATTTTTCAATGAAATGCATTGGTTATATGGAATTTCGAAATGGAATTTCCCCAATTTTGAATATTTTCCAATGGAATCCAGCGCTAATATGAAATGTTGGAATGGGATTCTTCCCGATTAAGAATATCTCCCGCTGAAATTTAGCGCTCACATGGAATTCTGAAAGGTACAAAATACATCTCGAAATGGAATTTATCCACTTTTGAAGATTTTCCATGGAATTTTGGAGCGTATCTGAGATTTCCGTATGGACTTTGTCCGTTTTGGGAAATTCCACTCTGAAATTTTCGCTGTATGAAAGACGCTTTTGGGTGGGACTTATTCTACTATTGACGCTGGCGCTGACTTCGATGAAGCCGCTGCAGGAAATCTTCGATGATGTTGCACCTTGGGTGATGGATTTCGGTGAGGTTTTTGCACGTCGGATGGTCAGTCAACACATGTATTGCCGCTGATGATCTTAGCATCCGGGGGCGCTCTATTGCCGTCCTTTCCGGTCCAACGGCGGGTAGAGCGCGCTGCTGGTTATGTGCGGAGTGCTCGCCCGACGGCGAGCGACGGGTGGCTGGCGCTCTGGTGTTTTGACCGCTTAGCGGCTGCTCGCGATGGGCCTCTTTTTGGGTGTGGGGGTGGTCTCGCCGTGGGTGTCCCGATGGGTGCTCCATTATCGCACTCACAAAGCGGAAAATCTGCATGGAGATTGCAGGCTGCTCGTCCTCTCCTGTTCCCTCATTGGGCTCTGGTTGGCGGGTTCCTGAATTAATATTCTTTTGAATGATTTCCACCCCCATTGTGATAGGGTTTATGAATTTCCCCATGAATTTTGATGAGAAGATGATAAAAATGGTTGCTCCTGAACCAATTGTCAGCAGAGTGGGGAGGCAACTCCGCAGTCTCTCCAGATCTTGTCCCACTGCTGGATACTTCCCAATATCGCGAGCTTTCGCGATGATCTCATGTAGGCTTGGGCCAGTCTCCAGTGAATCCAAATGCACTGGGATCAGGACTGCATGATCGTCGAGGATCTTGCTATCCATTGCTTCTTGTAGGTGTGAGATGTCCACTATACCAGCTGTGATATTGAATATGTGTACAATATCCAGTTTGGTCCTCGGGAATATAGGGAGAGTATGATAAATTTCGATTTCCTTGAAGGCCGTCAGCGGCGTATTCGATGTGATTGCCATACATCCTGCCGCATTCGACGGATGCCTGTCCCATTTATGGGTGTCGAGATATGTTCACTGCCACGGCATTGAATGAATATGCGCTCTTCGGTGATAGTCGAGAACACCCATAAATCAGTTTCGTGTAATCGCATCCAACAGGTCTCTTTCATGTGAACGACTCGCAGGTCGCACTTTGTGAGAGATTTTATGGTCATGTTCATAGCGATTCCGATCTCGTACGATGTGACAGGCGTGAGCTCCCTGACAGGTGCTGGTTTTCTACACATCATTCTATCTCGGAGATTACGACAGTCGTTCACGTTAGACTGGTGCATAGCCATATGAGTGTTAGCTTGAAATTATTGGCAGAATTTTGACGTTTGGGCCATATATACGCGAAAGTTTTCCTTGAGTTACTGATATTTTGCAAAATAGGTAATGGCGAAGCCTTAAAGAATGCGCGATTTGCAATATCCAATAATGGGATGGCTATTGAATATAAGAAGCTATTGTTCGCCAAAATCATTGAGATCTCCGCGATTCTTGTAATTTCTAACAATGACTCGTCATTTTCCGTACGTGGAAATTTAGTTTCTGGTAAAGCACTTGTGATAAGACTTTCCGAATTTCTCATCAATTCTGGTGGCATCATGCCTTGAGAACCAAGCGCAATAGACTCTGTGAAAACTTGAATATCAGATCTGAACTGATTGTCGCTTTCTTGGAGTAGGTTCACTGCCACGCTACACACTAATTTCGTTTCAAGTGAATTGGAGTTTGTCTCCAATTCTAGAATTTCGAATTGTAATTGTGTAATTTTCCCGTGAGCTTCTCCCCAACTCTGCCTCAATCAATTCAGTCTGATTCGCCAAAAGTTGGGCCACGTTCTTAGTATCATTAGCTCGGAATTCAATTACATTTTCGAGCTCTTGCTCAGTTTCCTCATCAAGGGTTCCGAAAATAGTATTTAGGCCGCTTCCTATGAATAGCATCCAGGATCTCTTCTCTTGTCTCGCTCCGCCACCAGTAAGCATGTTGATGATTCGTTGCGCTTCATCCCGAGTCCCGTTGATCTCGCGGCGAAATAGAATCAGCTGCGGTGTGGAGCCGACGTCCATGCTCCGCGCAGATTCTCGGCAGTAACCTCAAATTGGGAGAGGTCGATTCGCTGGATGATCTTCCATGACGTGCTCATTGTTGACAGTGGGGCTATGCGTTCGACGATGAGACCAGGTGTGTTGTCCAAATGAGTGATGAATTTGTTTGGTCGTACATCGCCGGCTGCACTGTCGGTTTTGGAGAATTCTCTCATTTTAAGGGATGTTTAATGGCGATACTGTCTCTCAGTGACTACGATACGCACCTCGTCCGTAGGCCGGAGTAATTCGAGTGAAAGACGAGGTCGTATCGTGTCTTCGCTCACTTTGAATGTGCAACTCAACTACAAAAAGAGGCATTTTTGGTGGGCTTACTAGTCTATTCCTGCAATCGTAAATGACATACCTTCGACGACTTCGGAACCTCGTCCGTAGGCCGGAATATTATCCGAGGGCCGAGGACGAGAGTGCCGAAGCGTCGCTATCAACAGAAACACATTGACCTCGCCATCTTTTTGGCTGTTCTGCGCTGTCTCAATTTGCACGTCTGTACATCTTTTGATTTCGTCAATGTGCGAGCTTTTCATGAGGCCGTTGTTAATCACTTCGACGATTTGGTTTTGTGATTGATTTCCAACATTTCAAATGGTCCGATGTACTGTTGGGCCATTTTATTTTTGACTGGTTCATTCAAAATAAGAACGTATTCCCCCTCACGAAATTGCTGCATATTGACATTTCTATCATAATAAAATTTTGAACGGTGTCTTAATTCGATCGGACTCAACGCTGCGATTGACTGGATTTGTTCCAAATCAATCAATTTTTGGGCGACAAAATCGTCGTAAGTTTCGAAGTCGTCCTGCTGCGTAGGGTGCGCCGGTGTTCTTGCTTTACATCCTAAGAGTAATGTATGGGGTGCATAGCCCGTGCTGGCGTTCATCATGGTGTTGATGGAATGTTGGGCCAGTGGCAGCACCTTGTCCCAGTCTGACCGATCCTTTGCGAAAGTCTTGAGAAATCCCGTCAGTGTCGCGTGCATCCTCTCGATGACGCCATTGCTCATTGGAGAATATGAAGAGATGTGGTATTTTCGAAATTCCAATGCCTCTGCAAATTCATTCAAGATTCTGTTAATGAAATGAGTGCCCTGGTCGCTCAGAATTGTGCCAGGTGGTCCAAAGTACGCAATGACTTCGTCCAGTAAGCCTCTTGCCACCTCATGCTCCGTCGCTCGATGCGTGGGTATAAGTATCACACACCAAGTCAGTTGGCACTGCACGGATAAGATACACTTATAGCCACGCTTTGATGCGCACAGTGGCGAATAGAAGTCGATTGCAATTTTATCGAAAGGTCTCGCTCGTAAGTCCGTGATATTCATGGGCATGCGAGTTTTGGTTCTAACTAATTCATCTACCGCACAATCGTCGCATCTCTTCACCACGGTTTTCACATCATCGCGCATGTTTTTCCAAAAACAGATCTTTCCGAGAGCTTTTACAGATTTATTACAGCCCAAATGAGCACCACTGAAAGACGTATGGACTTCCTTAATCAACTTCAATCTGTCGATTTTGGATGGCGATTTCAAATTGTGCTCGAAAAGTATCGCTTTGAGAGGCATGCCCTCGAAAATTTTTTCGAACAATCCGATAACTTCTGGCCACATTGTTGGCGACAGAATCTGGTTATCTCGAATGAAGCCTATTGTTTTGAGTTTCTTTTGGAAAATGTGCTTCTTCAAATTTTTGAGAGCTTTTTTAATGTCATTTTGGAGTGGTCTTTCGGCCATGTAATTTTCAATGGATGTACGAAATATACTCAAGTTGTTCACTCGGAATCCGTGTACGTCTCCAATCGAGAAATTTCCATCGAAAATAACTCTAGGGTCAATATAATCTTTCTCAATTGATAACTCGATGGTTTCTGTCTTCGATTTCCCATCACACGTGGCAAAGGAGGCGAGATTCTCTCTGTAGCTTAATGGGTGCTCATCGACGGGGAATAATTTCTGCAACGGTTGCGCCTGCTCATTGTTGCCAAGTGCCCATGGAGGCTTCTCACGTGGCGGCCGAGCTCGCGCAACCAGATATTTGTCGAGCGCTGCTGAGTGCGATTTAGGTCTGTAAGTCTGACTCTCGGATTGCAGTTGGAGTTGAGAATTCTCCGAGGTCTCATCTCCCACATTCGGGGGATTCTCATTTGCGGGTCCGTTTCCGTCGGACTCATCATTTTTCTCGTCGAGTTCGCGAGAATTTTCATCGCGCTAAGTCTGAATCGGCAGCAGAGCGGTGTAATATTCGGATGGCATGTCTAAATGTAGATGAATAAGTTCTCTATTTTCACTCGAGCGGATGTGAGCATGTGAACCACAAACTGATTCAGAATGAATATGCACGCGGACATCACTGCTGAATAGCCGTGAGAACACGAGTATGCAGTCGTCGTTCCCATGCTACTCTCCAGACCCAAGAATTTCGCGTGTCTCATCCGCGTCCGTGCATGACTCGAAATTTTCCTCCGTCAATAATTTCAACTGAACTTCGGATGCGGTAGTCTCGAGTCCACCGGCAAAGATGAGCCACCAAAATCAGCAATTACCCCGGGGTAAATTAGGGATATCCACAACTCTCTCGAGGGCAATCGCTCTCTCCGCGCATGCAAAATCAAACTTCAACCCCTTCAATCCATTTTCTGGATTCTCCTGGGTCTGCTGAAGGAGGGAGACGATCTGCATACTCTCCTCAAAATTTTGGGAACTTCCATCTATCCTCTCTGCTGTAGATTCATAAATCGCGGGGCTTAATGATTGCGCAATCTCATCGGGCGCCTCGCCTGCTCGCTGCTCACGCGGCGGCGGAAGCGCTCGAGATCCATCTTGCGTAGCTATCGCAAGCTCCTGCGACGACAAGGGAGAGGCGAGTACTCTCTCCACGTGCTTGCTCTCTCGCACGTCGGAATGCGGCTTATCGCTACTCGGTTGTAGTTGCGGCTCAATGTCATCGCAATGCAGTTCATTCTGCCGCTCAATCTCATCGCTCTGCAACCTTTTCTGGCGTTCGATGCTGGACGCTCGGGCGTCCGACGGCCGAGCGTCTCGCGCTTGAGGCGTCATGTATTCTAAGTTTATGGAGCCACCACTTCTTTGTATACAGCCACTCTCGCAATCAACCAGCGAAGAATTCAGCCGATAATTCTCGCGCGTTGTGAGTGGATTTGCAGGGCGATCCCTCGAATTTTTTCGATTCATGTGATTTTGAATGTTTGGAAAATCTTGATTATCACAATAGGATTTCATTGTAACTTCGAGGACTCAAATTCTCTAAACCTGGACCATCAATGACCTCAATACTCTTGACTCTTGGAACCGATTTAGCTGAGTTGAATTCTTGATTCCCACCTTGGATATTTTCCACAGGTATTTGCTCTGGAATTTCCATTCCGCGGCTTTTCCGATCTTCAGCTCCCTCAAAGATTGAAATTTCTATTGATTCTGAGGAGGGGGGGGGGGTCGGGTAACACCTCCGACACACGATAAGTGCGCTCCGAGTCTCGAGACTCGGCAACAATTTTTTCGGCAGAATTTCCCGCTGAATCAAATGGTTGAACATGCTGCGGCTGTGATAGCGGTGGCGCAACGGTTGGCTCGTGCGGTAGCGATGGTCTCGAGAAGCTCAGCGAGGGAAATAGATTTTTAATGCACTGTTATTCACGCGTTTCCTCATAAATTTTCCGAGGTCTTTTCAGCTTTTCCGACCTTATAGTCGACCCGAACCTGGATTCACTCGCGACCGGAGGAGCATTCGATTTTTGCTTTCTAGGCGCGTCATCCGTGCTTGTTTCCTCCGTTTCGGTAATTTACGATTTCCCGGCCCCTTGCATTCGAGTCGCGCGCGTTCTATATGAACGGCCTGGGGGGTGATCC
The DNA here is from genome assembly GCA_030522705.1 of Eretmocerus eremicus. Taxonomy (NCBI): domain Eukaryota; kingdom Metazoa; phylum Arthropoda; class Insecta; order Hymenoptera; family Aphelinidae; genus Eretmocerus; species Eretmocerus eremicus. Next base: position 14,101 of record JAPYYZ010000734.1, read on the forward strand.
TCGCAATACGACGGGTCCTCCTCGTCCTGTTTATCGGCCAATTCATAGAGCTTCTCTCGTGGAAGCTCGGGCTCAATTTCGCCCTCTTTGATAATTGGATTCCGCGATAGCGCGTCCGCGGCTACGTTTCCTTCCTCGGCTCGGTACACCACGTCGGAATCGTGACCCCGCAATTGAGCCTCCAATCGATTATATCGCATGTCAGGTTTCTGTGACGTATGAAAATGGCGAAACGGCTCGTGGTCAGTGATCACGGTGGATCTATTTCCGTATAAATACGGACGGAAGCTATCTTTCGTGTGAAAAATCGCAAGAAGCTCTTTGTCAAAAAGGTTCCATCTAAGTTGGCTTCCTCCCAGCACGCGGGACGGATAGGCTACGGGTCTATCTTTGCCGATTCCGCCTCGGCTGAGAATCGCGCCTACGCTATAGTCCGATGCATCACAAGTGACGATCCATTCTTTGGGAAAATCGGGACCGGCGAGCACTGTCTCGCTGCACAGCGCGTTGCGCAATTTCTCGAATGCGCGCTGCTGCTCGATGCCCCATGTAAAGGGCTCGTCTTTCTCCAGAAAGTTTGTGAGGGGGTATGCGATTTTCGCATATTTTTGGATGATTCTTCGATAGTAACCAGTGAGGCCTAAGAATTTTCTGATTCTTCTGACATTTGACGGTACCGTGTACTCGCGGACCGCCTCAGTTTTTGCCGGATCCGGTTCAATTTGGCCCTTGCCGACAATGTGGCCCAACATTTCTGCCTCACGACGTAAAGATGGACACTTCTTGGGTGAAATAGTTGAGTTGGCCTCAGAGACCCTTTGAATGAACTTTGTAAATTTACTCTCATGGCTTTCAAGGTCATCTGTCCATAAATATATGTCATCACAATAAATGGCCAAGTCATCAGGTGTGAAGCCTGCAAATGCCATAAACATGGCTTCATTGAAAAAGTCGAGCGCACCTTGCATTCCTTGAGCCATCCTGGAGAATTCCCAGTGCTCATTAAATGTATCAAAGGCTGTGAGTTTCGCAGATTCCGGGTGCATTTCGATCTGATGGGATCCGTTCAGTGAATTGACAACTGTGATGTATCGCGCGAACGTCAGCTGATCGAGTACATTCGTCGTAAATGATAAAGATTGGCATGTTCCAACCGTGATCTCGTTAAGTGGGCGAAAGTCTGTCACGAGCCGATATCTTTTGGTCCCGTCTTTGTCCGGCGATTCTAGAACAAGAGAACAATTCGCTCTCCATGGCGATCTGGACGGGCGTATGATGCCTAGGTCACGGAGTTTCTCAATTTCTTTAATCATGATATTCTTCATAGCAGGAGGTAATCTGTACCTTCTACTTTTAATTGGTTTGTCTATTCCCAACTCTATTTCGTGTTAAATCAAATGCGTAGACGGCAAGGGCTGGCCCTCCAGACCAAATCGCCATGGGTCAATCATAAGAAGCTTTCGTACATGCTCGATTTCTCTTATTCAATCCACTTACGTCCACAAGACTCATCAAAGTCTCGACGCTCTCAGCTGCTGCATTCTCGCGCGCGCTCTCATCATCTACACTCGATTTCTCCGAACGAAGCTCGGCTACCGCCACGTTGCTCTCAAATAATCTACGAATATTAGGAACCGTGACGTCCTCATCGACACGTTGCGCATCATCACTGCCCCAATTAATCAATTCTCCAAATCTCTGCAATTTGACTCTTGGTGGATCTGTATAGATCATTTTTTCTGACAAATTTATGACTTCCGCGTATCCAAAGCCGCCGTAATTTTTTGTGACGAAATTTCCAAAGAGTGTTCTTTCAGCTAGACGTGTGGTTGAGAACCACCCTTCTTTAACAATATTAAAGATTACAAACTTGATACTCCGACGTACTCTGGGCGGCAATTTCATCTCCTCTTTATTTACAAATCGGACAGAAAAAATATCAAATTCTAGGCAGCGGGCTTTGGGGTTCAATCTACCTCCAAATTCCAATGAAAAATCCTATCCGATCAATCCATCACAATCAAATGAGATGGTGTCGGGGACAACGTGAAACTGCCATCGCATGCCATTTATTCTCATGAAAACTATTCTCACTGATTTGAATCCTCCTTTTGCAACGCCATTCATAATTAAGATGTCAGACTTATCAATTGTCTCGATCAATGAGACTTTGCTCTCCTTAATATTACACACGTCTGCTCCGGAATCTATATACAATCTAACTTTTCCGCCTTCATTTTCACGACTCACAAAATCTGCAACTAGAGGAATTCTTCCTGATTCCAAAAATTTTATAGCCGTCTTACAGACTCTGATTTGGGGCGATGACGATGTGTAATTGTTACTTCTCTCCTCACTTGTTATTTCAACAATGGATTCGCCATCAGATGACGATTGTTCATCTGATGCCGAATCGGCCGATGGCTCTTCGCCATCGTTTTGAATACTCGCCATCGATGATGCTGAAGAAATCACATTATCGATGCGCACGGCGCCTGAGGACTGCGGCGGGCGGGAATTCAGTTTAAAAGCTCGCCTGAATTTCCAGTCGAGCGAGGCTGCTGTTGGGACGGTGGAGCTTGCTGTGGGTCCGAGTTGGGATAATTGGGCTGGTTACTCGGTCCCTGCGGAGTTGCATTCGAGTCATATCCGTCGGGAGGGGGCGCGTTTTGCGAATCCCTATACGGGCTACGCGAATTTCCTCCGCCTCTTCCTGTACCACGCTGACCACCGCGATCTGGGCGAGTACTCGATCGATCGGTGTCTACATTTGCTCTTTCAAAGTGGTCTTCGAGTACCTAACAAACCTTCGCATCATGTCCCGGCCTTCCACAGTACTGACAGACCTTATTGTCGCTCTCTTTTTTGTAGCATTCACACGATATTTATAGCTTCAACATGATTCGCCCCGCCGCAGTACACGCATTTTTTTTGCGACTCCATGATGCGAACGTTTGCTTGGCTACTATCTCTAGAGGTCGTGGGGGATTGCACGCGCGGCTCCTCCTCGTTCGGATAATGCCTCCGTTGCATTTCTGCTTGCTAGGCGTATCTTATTGCCTCACGTATGTTTCTATGCCTGCCATTCCGCACTATATTTCCTAACTTGATCCCGATACCGATGATGTACCTAGTCATCGCTGCCTCGTCAGCATCACGAGTGCGGGACTCGAATCCGGCCGACGTATAATTCGTTTTCATTTTCGCGATTACTCTAAATCTCGCCAACATTTTCTGGATCCGGGTGCCGTATAATTCCAATGACTCTCTCTTCTTCTCAATACATGCCTTGATCCCAGACATGACGTCATGTAAAGAATCGACAACCGAAAATTGTTCCTCCAATTCTTTGAGGAATCTTTCAACGAATGTGGAATTCATGACTGATGAACCGTACAGGGTTTTCGCGATTCCTTTCAGTTTGTTGACCAGAGTCATTGGCATCATGCAATGAGACTCCGGTCCGGCGCGCCGTCGTTCGCCGCAAATTTCATCGCTGCACAAAAAGCATTTAACTGCTCAGAGTCCCCGTTGAATTCCTTAATATTTCTTAAGCTTTCATAGAAATCGATCTCGATTCCACTCTCTGAAACCGTTTGAATCGAAGAGTTTCTTCCCCTCTGAATGGATTGTGTTTGAGTATTCGAACCCTGAATATTCTGACTATCAAATGGTATCTGGGTCTGCATTTCGGCGTGCTAGGTGTAACTTTGTTGCGGTATACGGGCGGGTCTGTTTGGTCTTGCCTGAGCTAAATCTCGCGGATCCGACCAAGTCCCATTCCCATTTTGGGAGGTGTAGCATTCGCGTTGTTCATCACAATTAGGTGTAGCGCAGGCTTGATATTGATTTTGATGAGCGCTTTCAGTCTGTCGATGTAGCCCAGAACCTTGTGGTTCGCGATAATTAATTCTCGCCCACGTTCTTAAAATTTTGTTAAAATTCACTCCTCGGAAGAAACTTTCGGTTTCTGGTTTTATTCGATCTCGGACCAAACTTTGAGCGGGGGCAGCTCCCTCATGAGCAAGATCATTCATATTGGAATTCCGTACATTGAAATTTTGAGGAATATTTTGATTTGAGTCTTGTTGGTTTCGGTTAGCTGGAGCACTGGTGTTGTCGGAAAATCCGTTTACATGAGAATCCTGCTCCTCAAATTGGGGAAAATCCCAAGGAGTTCGTTGTGAGTACTGTTCTCTCTGTATCAAATTTTGGATTGTGGGTTTTGGAGAATTATTTCGGCTCCTCTGATTCACAGGCTCATTCTCGGAATATTGCTGTCCATTTGGAGAATTTTGTCTTTGCTCATTTATTGGAATTTCAAAGTTCAGATTGAGTCAGAGAGTCTCACGTATTCTCAAATTTTGGGCATAGTTTTGCTGCCTCCGCATTTCAAAGATTTGGCCGTTTGGCCCCATTACGCAGAATAACGATGGTAGTGAAGAAAATGCGGCTTGATTCGCGGCGGGCGGACGGATCGGTAGCACCCGGATTGGCGATTCCTCAATAACAGGTACCGACTCGCGCCACTGCTGCTAACTCGGTCCAACGAATTGTCGTGGTATTATCGGCAAATTGTTACAACCAATAAACGGCGCTTGACTCCCATCTCCCAAAGTCTCTTTCGCGCTCGCATCACCTCCCCAAGCTCCGTCTGCGCCTTCCTCATTGAAGTGAACACTCAACGTGCTAGGCTCATACCGAGCTCGTTCAGTTTGATTTTCAAACTCTTCGTCTCTTTGACTTTCGTCAAATGATTCAGGACGGAAATTGAAATCTCTTGGAATGGCTCCAGTGGGAGCCAAGGACTCCTTATTCTTCGATTTTGAAAACAAACTTTCGACTTTGGACATTTTGAGTTCTTCAAATGAAGTTCTACGCGAGCTATGGAGGCGAGTGCGGGAGCGAAATCAAACTCACGTGAGAGCCAGAAGAATGTGATGAGATCGGTATTCACGTTTGAGACGGCGAGGAAGCCAAGGCAATAATGATCATGCTCAGCATATCAGTTCTCCTGGCGGCGCTCGTATCTTGCTCGGCAAGGTATCATAATCATGAGTATACAAATGAGATCGAGCATTCATGTGTAGGTCTTGGATGGAACGATCTGTCTCCCGTATGCATTCAATTGCAAGACAGTTACTAATTTTTTTCGTGCTATCATCATCCCTTAGAATTCTCTGAAAACGCTTGATTGATCTGTGGATAATCGTATCCTCATTTGCTAGGATTTTACTCAAATAGCACATGCATAAGTATCTTGTTCTTTCCTTATGAAATGTAACTCAGTCTCTGCTAGAATAACATTGTTGGGTGTGCTGTTTCTATACCCTAGTGCATATCTTATGGCAGCAAATTGTATCTTTTCTAGTTTGTTAATTTGAGCCTCCTGCGTAGGAGAGTGGAGAAAACAGCCATAATCAATAATGGAACGTACAAAACTCTTATACAAAATAATCAACGTTTTCGGATCAGCACCCCACCAAGTAGTTCTCGAGAATTTTGATATATTCATCGTTCTAGCTTTTCGAGATTGTATACTGCTCATTTGCTGTCCAAAATTCAATTTGTGAAGGAATATGACCTCTAGAGACCGCACTGATCCAACTGATTCAACCATTACATCGCCAACTATGATCTGAATTTCTCCTGGAGGAATATTTCGTCTATTGGAATGGATCAGGACAGTTTTAGGAGGAGCAAGCTCTAACCCTGAAGAGTATAGATTGTCTTCAAATTGATTCACCGCTCTCTCAAGTAAATTTTCGCTTGAATCCAGATCGGATCTTCTGCAAGCTAAACTAATATCGTCTGCAAATTCGGGAACTAAGATGCTCGGTGCCAAATTGCGCATTACTTTCCGTGTGCAAATACTGTGAAAGAGTGGATCGAGAACACCCCTTTGAGGGAGTCCTTTGAATATAAGTCTGGTAATATCACCAAGGATATCCGCGAATATAATTCTTTCATGTGTTAGAAATTTCACGAATCTTATCACATTAATAGGGCAGTCAATTTCTGCTAGCTGGTTCAACAGAATGTCAGTATCCACATCATCAAATGCCTCGCTCACATCCAGATAAGCAGCGAGAACATCCTTTTTCTCGCTGGAGGCGTCTTCTATATTCAGGGTCCAATTCGGCAAGTTATCAATCGTTGATTGTCCTTTGCGGAATCCGGTTTGGCTCATAGAGAGTAAATCATTTGTTTCTACACACCATTGCAAGCGAAATTTCATGATCTGATTATTTCTCTGAACATGAGAGATATTGGTCAATTAGCTAGTTCAAACATAATAACAAGAACATATTATTTCTCACAATACTTTTCAGAATCGTGAGAAAAATAGATGAATCTTCAATTCAAATCATTATCATATTAAAGGACCCTGCACCAAATGGATGGGTCAGTGGCCCACGGTCAATTTTGATGAAATTGTAACAGATGAAAGATCTCGATGCGCTGATCAATTTTGTCAATGGCCGCGGTGAGCGCCTATGCACCGTTTTTGAGATAATTCTCATCGAAAATGCCAAATGTAGAGGTTACGTGAGCTTTGTTGATATCCGCCCGCGACTCGTCGTCGCAATCAGCGGCACTTGCTGACGCGCAATGTGAAGAACTCATCTTTGCACAGAGTTTTTTGCGTAAACGATCCCAGAATAGAATATGGTCCATTGTTTATGGGAATACTCGTATTATTACAGAGCTCTGCTTTCATGAATATTGATGAAAAATCTCTCTGAGAATGTTCTACGGCAGTAGTAATTCTATTGTGCGACTGAGTATTGATTCCGCTTGGGTCACGAAGAAACATTATCTATTTGTCTCTACAAGAATACTATTTTTACTCCCATGTACCGAGTTTTCACTCAATACGGAACTAAGCTGTAAAAAGTAACGGCCAGTATTGCAAAATCTGCTGGATTCGAGTATCAGATTTTCCGAGAAA
>JAPYYZ010000736.1:0-18183 GCA_030522705.1 Eretmocerus eremicus
ATCAAATTCAAAAAGAAGCAACAGGTTGGCACATTCAATGTCAAGCCTCAATTGGCCGATCTGATCGCTTTATAGTTCATTCTAAACGCGTATAGATCAAGGAGATGCAGACGAAAAAAGTAGGTCGAAGAGAATTCGAAAGGACCAAATTTCCAAAAGTGCCATCGACGAGCTGCGTCTAGATGGTTCACGACTGGATTCGCAGAGGGTGAAGGATCAGTTTTTGAGTCAGCTCGAGGTCGCCGCGGCGAGTAGTGGACCCGTGAAAGACGGTCACCGAGCCGATTTTTTATTTCCGGCCGGCTCGCTGTCCGACGATGGGACTAGCCATCGCTTTGCGAGGGAGAACAATATTGAACGCAGATTTCGAGTAAGATCATGAGATCCTGGTAATTATCATTCGATCCGCCCACCTGGCCCTACTCTAAGACGAACGAGTTTCGAGAATGTCGACCTGGAAGTTCTTTTGCTTGGGTATTAGAACTCTTTATCGATTTTATTCGTGGTGAATAGAATTCTCCGATGAATTTTGCACTCGCACATTCCGAATCATTCTAAAAAATCTAGCAATCGCGCGCACTGATGAAGGTAATTTTGTGACCATTTGTATGGGCTTTACATTAGAGAATACCTTCCCTACGAGAATGAATTCCTCTCTCTCATGGAAGAGAATTTCTCAATTTGCAATGTTCACGGCGTTGAAAGTCATGAATTTCCATAGAACTGCAGACAGTTCTATGTGAAGACTAAGGCCTTCCGGGAAAAGTATGCATTTAAACACTGATCGCAGGAGGCTTATTTGTGTGCAATATTCTTTCAGCGCAGTGAAAAATCACAATAGCAGGTCACAAATATTTAAACCGCATCGATCAATCTTTTAAAATTAACCACTTAATTGGGTGCCGGCAAACCATAGGAGAATAGGCTCATTCCAAATTTTTAAAATTTCCATTATCTCTCCATGAACTGACCCATAGTCACGTCCATCGGGTAGTTCCTATAGCTGCAAACAAATGATGATTTGACACGATGTTACTGTTATTTTTTCAATTGATCGTATTAGGATTCACAGGTTTTCAAAGAATTGACACTATTTCTCAAAAGTCAAAATTGAATTTATTTCACTCCCCACACAACAAGAAGTATTTCCCAAGAAGATTGTGTGAAATATTTTATGAAACGTTACTGTCATATTTCAAAAATATTCTTGAAAAGTCTCAATATATTCCGAGAAAATATCTTTTTGAGGTATTTGTGAGTTGCTTCAGAAACTTTTTGATCAATATCGAGATGACTGCAAAACTGTTTCTAAGAAAGATTCTGGATGGAACTCCTCTTGAAACCTCGAGAATATATCATCAAAACTTTGGAGGAAAATTTCTTGGATATCAGAAAAAATTCTTCGATCTCTTGTATACTTCAGAATATGTGGTCAATACCTAAATCAAATCTTGTCTCGAGATATTACTCAAAAATATTTCCGAGAGCTTACAAAGATGTCATAATTAATTTCTCACGAAATACTCCAGACATCCAAAGTCCCATGCATATCACGAGGGATATTCATAAGCTGTTACAAATTGCGAACATGCGAATATTTTTCACTTATGTCTTTTGGAAAATTTTTCCCACAATACTCTAGAAACATTCCATAATTTATCCATGACATTGGGTTAAATATCTATAAGCTGCTACAAATTTCAGACGTACAAACATTCTCAGAGTATCTCAATGCGTGGGATATTCTGAAGATATCTGCTTACAATACTCCATCAATGTTTCATGGAAATATTTCTGAAATATCCTGTGAAATATTCATGAGCTGTCACGAAATTTGGACCTACAAGTATTCTTGGAATATCCCCGCGAAATATTTTTGAAATGTTCCAATCTTTTTTCATAATCACTGAGAAATTACTCACAGGAATCTTTTCGGCACGAGCGGAGGCGCCAAATCGAAAGCCAGAAAAAAAGGAGCGTGAGAAAGTCACAGGCATCGGAGCCAGCCCGGCCGAGCTACGATCTGGCTGCGATGTACGCCGCGAGTTTTCCCAGTTTGGCATTTCCATCGCAAGCCCATCGCATCCCGTGGAGACAGAAGAGAGTCTGACGACATTAAGAAGTCTTTGATAGTTCGAAAAGACCAGCATATCAACATTAGCGTCGATGAATCGCCAGACTATCAGATTCTGATATTCGCGATTGACCTTATCGCTTCAATCGCTTCACTTAGTGATGAGGCAATCAGTCAATATCGAGGAGCGTAAAAATGGAATTTTGGACAAGGGTGGGGCTTTGGCATTTGATGCTCATGAAATTTTATTCGATCGATCGAGCATCGAGTCTCAACGATTGACTTTCTTTCGGGCCCCGAATGACTTGTCGATGGACCTCGATATTTTTGTTGGCTTCGCGGCTCTACAAGAGTACGGGAGAAATGAAAGATTTTAGGGATCCGAGTATGGCTTGATAGAGGATGAAACTCTAGTGGATTACGGGGTGTTGAATCTTGAATATATGGACACGCTCATCGCTGCCTTCGTAATAATAAATGTCTCAATTTACTGATATATCTGCGATGCTGATGTATCTACGGGTAGCTCATGATATAGTAACTAGTCTTCCCATCTCACAATCATGAATTCATGAGCCTAGTGTGATTTTAACGGAATTTCGAAAAATTCGAAACATGAAATGTCTTTTGAGAAGTCAAAACGCTTTGACAAAGCTCGCGATATTCTATAATTCAAAGTCCTATCGGTGATGTCAGTCGAGTATCAGTACAAATCACAAGAGTCCGATCTTTACGAGATTTGTTCGACGTCATGAGGATATATAATCATTACAACAGATCTGAACTCGTAAATTGGAAGAAGTTCTGTTTCGGAATCATATTGTAAGAGAGGCGTTTAATTATTCAGTTTAAATTAACTACTTCCATTACACTATCCTGCACCAAAACGTATCTCAGCATAACTAAAGAATAATCGTGAAGCGATTTGAGCCGCTGAATTTGAATCCGTTGTCAGAATTGCCCTATCACGTCACATTTTTGAGTAAATCGATATCAAAATTGGAAAAATTATTGAGTTTGTTATTTTTGAAAGCTTTTGTTGCAAAAGTATAGATTATCTCGTCCATCTTGATGGGTCCGGTCTACAGTCGAAGGGAATCTCTACCTAATGGAATGATTCCGATCAAAACCTCCCGGAAAAATTTTGAAACATCGTGATGTAAAAAATAGGACATTTGAGGGGAAGAGGTGGGGCTTGGGCCCTATAGTAAGGCCCAAGCTACGCCCTCTTTTCACGAAAATTTCTAGTCTTTACATCGCAGTATCTCGGAATCTTTTTAGTCGATCATGGTCGAAAGAATACCATCTAGTAGATCTTTTCTTCGATCATACGTCAGACCGAACAGAATTAACGATATAATGCTCGATTCTGCACAAAAAACTAAAAAATTAAAGTTTTTCTCAACTTTGACATATAGTTACTAAAAAACGTGATGTGATAGGGCAATTCTCGAGGCAATTATGGAAACGGATTCACATTCCGCAGTTCAAAATGCGTTAGGTTCAATTCTTAGAATCAAGAATACCCGGAAATATCAACATTTGCAGGATAGTGTTATCCACGTGCTCCTCATCTGAAGTGAAGTTGTTCTAACCGAGACCTGACTTCCAATCATTCAATTCAATCAATTCGAGTAGAATTTGAACGAAAGTAACGCAATGGAGTCTGCTCTATCATTAATGAGAAAATCCATCTAAGCTCGTCGTTGAACGAATAGAAGCTGGAGTTTTTGTTGCATCACACACAAATCGACTTTTTGTGCCTATCTTTGATGAAAACTTTGAGAATCCAACCGGCAAGGGTTACCAGTAGAATCAGGATCTGAAAAAACTGAAGGGCGCTCCATTACTTTTCTCTATTTATTTAAAAAAATCGATGTCTGAGAAATGGTGTTCACAATAATATAATACAACGACATATCGGCAAATACAGATAGTAATTATATATAATTTTCTTTAATATGTATCTGTTTTGAGTTTACATGAATACGCGTGGGCTACGCACGCGCGAATCACGTTAGATTTGAATTGCAGTTTACCACAAATAACATTGGCTATTTACAAATATTACAATCGTCTCTGAAATGCTCGTTAATGTTCTTTTCTCAGGCTCTATTTCAGGCTCGGTCATCGCTTTGCGAAACCGGATATATCTTCACTTCTCCAAACCACGTCATACTCCAACACGCACATTAATTCTCTCTTCAACATATGTAATTGGATAATATCAATATGAAGAATTGTGGTACAATGCTTCTCTCACGACTTTTTAGAGCTTCTCGGAAGCTTGGATCGATATTTTAAATTTCAACAAAGTATAGATCGGATTTCTGTTTTCAATTCGATTTACATACGATTGGATGTGCATGCAGATAAGAGAGATACGACGATGGAACAATGACAGAGGACAAAGACAATGACATGAAAAATCGAACGACATTTGATAGTGCGCGAGAAAAAATAAATGCAGAGTTACATGGCCTCCGGAAGCCAGGGATGCAATATTCAATCGATGAATCGAATCAGTTCTCACTTCCCCTTTGTTTCGGTTCTATAGATTCCTAGTCTTTTTGACGTTACACTCAAACAATCGGCAGGAGAAGTGGAAAATGCAATTATATATGCACTTGCATTGATATCGACCAACTTGTAATGAACTTTCTTGATGACATTAAATTATTCAAGGAATAAAGCAACGCTTGTCGAGATCGAAAATCAGTGTAATCGCGGTTCTTCTTACGATGCACAACCAAAATCAAGGTATCAGTGATGATGAAAGTAATAAAAATTAAATTAAAAGTAAGATATCATGAATATAATATAAGAAATTCACGTTTAAAATGGTGACATAACGATTCAGGTGCTATATGTGCATGCATATTTGCGGGCGTGTCTATGTATAATTAGAGTTACGATTTGTATTTCCTAAGACTACTTTTAAGTACTAGACAATAGAAAAAAGACGCTAATTCCATGACCAACTAGGGTACGCAATAGATCTCAATCTCTATAATGAATTCCGTGTAATCTATGAGAAATATAGTTACTGCAACTCGTTCAGTTATGAGTGAATTGACATTATGCCACAGCTGTCATGCTAACTGCTTGACTATTACCACGAATCATGTAAATCTTCTCTTTAACTCATCAACCGGCTAGACATTTTTCAACAAACGTCATTCCATCGACTTTCTCTATGTATTATTTTTGGTTCACGGCAAAAATAAATTGAAACATTCCATTTTCGAGCGAGGGAAAGACTGCAAACAATGATTATTTGGCACACTTTTGCACTGTTTTCGATAATGTCATGAATTTTGTTTTTCTTCTCATCTGTGAGCATGGAAATTTTTATCATTTACAACAATCAATAAATGGTCTCTGATAAACCAAATATAAAGGATTCTCTGAATATGAATCTCTTAAACGAGAGAAAAATTTTCCAACCCAATCATCTCAACATATTATATAATAGATTTCTCGATTTGTTTTGATATTCATCAATAATTTGAATACAAGATTTTTTCATAACAGTTATTGCACCTATCTTCAAGAACTTTTTAGTTTCAAAAACTTTCATTGGCAAAACATTCAGATAAGACCTTCATGCGAATGATAAATCATTTGGATCACAAACATTCCAATTGCAAGTCAAGTTGATATAAATATGGAATCCTTACGGCGGGATCATTCCGAAGGCAGAGACAAACATCCGATTTTTTGATATTGAACCAACAACGGTCTCTATCGCTCATACGATGAATCGTCTCGTCATTCACTTTTGTGTCGGATGATTGTTCATTTTTCATTATCTGCACGTCATCAAACTGTTGGCCATTGGCACTTTGTTACATAAAATTTGAGATAGAATTTGACAAGTAGACATAAAACATACTTTGTTATAATCCAGCGGTACAGCGAATGACAAATGTATCATGATAAATGCTTATATCTGTACAACAAATTCATTAACGTGTATTTACAATGTGATCGACTGGAAGTGGGAACAGAGATTCTGACTTTAATTGCTTGGATCTATTCCAATTACACTCATTAACACTTAGGTGTTACGTAATTTTATTCATTACAAAGTTTACTTTCAAAAAACAATTGACAGTCACGGAGGCCATGCAAGTATCATTGAACACATACTGCTTGCTCTCCTTTTTCTAATCCATTCCTCCGCTCAATGAATACAAAAAATTTCATGTGGTCGATGTGTGCGTATATTCTCACAATTTCATAGGATAAGCAGCTGATGATGGAGAAATGGTCAGATGACCGGATACAAAGAGAAAAAAGTTTTACTTATGGAACCCAAGCGTACGCTAGAATGATATCATAGAAGTGCCACTTTTGAATGATAGATTGGTTCAAAACTCCATCACAGAAGAAATGACTTTCTCGATTTCTTTCCATGATGTTGAGATTCAAAATCATATTTTCACAATGTGTGAATGTTCAAACAAAGTCTTTTGCAGTCGTTTTGGTCGGTAGAAACGACTGAGATCACCAACGCGAGGATGTATGATTACTGATGTTGAAATGGACAAACAGCCAAGAAAAAGATGATCCAAGATTGAACTCGAATGAACATTTCATGTTACTCTTTGAAAAAGCGTATTTTGCATATTGAGTCTTTATTTCTCACAATGTGTCGCATCATGAGTTTCGCGATTAAAAAAAAAAGATTCAATTTGAATAGAAAAGTCAATTGATCTTGAGACAATGTAATACATTTATAAAGAACTTCGGCGCATCGTCATTGAGATGGCAAACAATGAAAAAATCTTTGCTCCAAAAGAATATCTTTGGAAACCTTGCAAAATTCACGATTCAATATACTGTTCTCAAAAGCTAATTCTTCTACTCTCTTTTTAATTCACGTTGTAAGAATCATAAAAATGAATGGAGGAATCATTTTGTGCTTTCTTTGAGATCATCATCGTTCCGTTGTGATCATCATCGTTATAATCACTAAAATGATCTATATTCAAAACGATCTGTGATCGCTATTTATAATTACATCATACAGAAAAAGTCGATAGGTACCATTATCATATGTAATACAATATACAAAGTAGTATAAAATAAAAAAGTTAATTAATAAAATTTGTAGAATCCTTAACAATTAAATGTCTGTTCACCGAGGCATTATTCGTAATCATCATACTTCGCTGGAGTTTATAACTCTTTGAGAGCTGCGTCACACACTAGTCACCACAAAGTGGAAGTTAACGACGGTCGTCCAAGACATTATGGTATATTTCAATACCATTAACGCTGCTCTAACCTGAAGTCAGCTTCGGTTGTGGGGTCTGATATGACCATGTCGGAGTTTGCGAGCCTCTGCAGCTCGTCCAGATCAGGCGGTTCCAAGCCTTGTCTCAGTGCATTGATATCGTCTTGGCACAGAGAATTCAACTCAAGAGGATCATCACCGGAGAATAGATCTGTATCGAAGCTCGCGGCCATCGTCGAAGCAAAGTCATTCGTGTACTCCGAGCTCAAACGATCATCTGGTCCCAACGAACAGTCTGGAAAAATTATTTGATGTAGATCGCCGTTCAGAAGAATTCTGAATGAAAGAGTCACTGACGCTTCCACGTTCCTTAATATTTCGAGAATGAAACGTCATGCGAGTAGGGCTTCCCGGGAAACGAAACGAAGCTCACTCTGTGCCTCTCAATCGCTAACAGATAATCAAGGTCGGAAAGACTTTCGTTTCCTCGCACACAATGAAATGCTGATAATTTTGAATCAATGAACGTCGGGAAAGAATAACAATATGGATTCCGCTTCGTTCCGTTTCGGGGAAAGTCCTGCATGCGAATGAGTTTTAAAAGATAAAAACGAAAGTATGATTGTTTCTTTGCACATTGCTGCCATAGATGAGGTCAGAACAAATTGCAAAAATTGAGTACCAGTTAGAGTTATAGTTGGCGTGTTTGGAGTCTGCGGAGTCAGCTGCTGGGTCGTGGTCGGCGTTCTCGTTTGATATCCCAAAGGCTGAAGGGGACTCGTGCTGTAGTAGCCACCGTCGACGCTGCCAAGTTCGCTATTGACGCTGAGGATATCACTCTGTGAAGAAATTCACAGCGGCAATGAATTTTGAGTCCAAACAATCACTCATTCGTTCATCCAATCAAGTATCATACGAACCTGAGTATAAGTGCCACCATGACTGGGCGGATTGATGTAGGTGCTGATTGTGGTCGACGGCGAGTCCATCTGTGGAAGAATCGAAAAAATTATTTCAATGTCTGTGAGGATTCGACGAATTCATTCGATCTAAAACATAGTAGGTATATCTACATGGCTATGATCTGAAATTCAAAAAACGAGTAATAATTATGAGATAAATAAACAGACATCTAGTAATTAAATGAAAATAAGATTCCGAGATATCGCCTATTGCCGCAGGTATAACAAAGGGTAAAATTCTCATCAACAGTAACTCAATGGTACCATGGATGCGTGAGTTACTCATTCGCCTGGAAATTATATGCCAAGGAGAAAATGAATCGAACGAGATGAAAAGCAAAAATAATTCATCATCACTGGTAATAGGAATGGGGAGAAAATGTAAATCAGAGCTGGAGATTCATTCAAGCAATTAATATGAGAAAAAATTTTTGTGGAACATTCCATCTAGAGAAAAATGCTTCAGAGTCAAAAAAATGTGAGATTTGTAGGGTAATAACATTGCATTCAAAAGTACATTGAGAAATCCGTGGACGAAAAAGCACGAGTTTGTAAATAAAATGAGTATAATTGAAAAAGAGGGGTAGAATCTAATCTTCACCTCTCCTAGTGGTAAGTTCAAGATATAACCATTTTCTCCGAGCTCCTTCATCACTTGGGCCCAATCCTAATGATGGCAGGCAACATACGAGTTCATCAAGATGTTTACAAGTTTTCTTTCATTGATTTATTTCAACAAGACGAAAGATCTTTCTCAATTCAAAGATGTCTGTTTCATTTGGACTAATTAAGTTTTCCAGAGGCAAGCAAAGTTGAATTTTAAGACGATGATTTTACTGACAAGAATTTAAATTATTATGAAATTTTCAAGACAGAGGAAGAATCTTGTAAGAGAGAC
Source organism: Eretmocerus eremicus (assembly GCA_030522705.1). NCBI lineage: Eukaryota > Metazoa > Arthropoda > Insecta > Hymenoptera > Aphelinidae > Eretmocerus > Eretmocerus eremicus. The sequence continues at coordinate 9,177 of JAPYYZ010000736.1, forward strand.
TCGATTCCAAAAAGTCACTGTGAATCAATATCCATGTCATACTCACGATCGGTTGCTCCTTCAAGAGTGCGTGAAACGTGACGAATGTACGTGAATGATTGAAACTGACAAATAGTCTAACAACGTTAGTACAATAAGAATCATAAACTTACCATCGTAAACTGCTCCAGATCGCCTTGAACTTGAGTCATGAAAAGGCTCGCATCGGTTGAGTCTAACGTCATATTCGGTGGCCCATGATGCCCCGTGGGACTCGAGGGACCCGACGGATTGTTGCTGTAACTCAAGGGACTTCCCTGAAATTGAAAATCAAAGTTGGGTCGACGTAGCTCAAAATATTATTCATTCATTTAGTTACTAGCGTTGCTCAAGATCTTTTCGTGAAAAATACAATCATGTTAAGCAATTCGGGAAAAATATTATATACTATACGATAGCTCAAGGCGAGAGTATCGAGAGAATAGAATTACCTGAAGCGTGAGACTAGGCGAGGACTGCGGCGAAGGTCTGTTTATCATTGGGGACGTCCTATACGAGTTGAGAGAGTTGTATGTCTGTGGGCTCTGCTGATGCAGCTGTGTTTGCGAAGCGTTCTGGAAAAAAACGAGAGCTTTGATACTCTTTTTTACATTTCAAAATGCACCTATACGCTACATTGTTTCGGTATTGAATAAACACAAGGATTTGCATCTTTTGATTCGTGCTGTGCGCAATTTGGCGAGTATGGAGCGAGATATTTATTTCATCGTGCATCGCAACCATTATATTCAATACTTTTAGGCCTGGCCTGTTCACAGTTTGTGACGAGCCATCTTAGCAAGACAATAAGATAACTCGTCAGAAAGTTCATTTATCCCTTGTGTCAATAACCAGGTACAGGTGTACCTACAAACCGATATGTTTGGAAAAATTCCGTCTTCAAATAATAATTCCGGGTCAAGGTTTCAGATCGTTGTTATTTAAGCATTTTAGAAATAAAATCTAGACTGTATAGAATGTTTAGACCTCTTGAGAATTGTTGAGATTCTAGATAAAAAATAAATAACCGATTTCAATAACCGGGTTACAGCTGTATTCGAGGAGTGGAACAATGATTCTAACCGATTTATTTTGGAAAAATATTGGCATTTGAGTACTGATGTATCCAAACAGTATCCAGAATGAGAAATGGATCGATTCAAGTCGCTGGAACATCATCTGGTCCAAAGTTTCCATGCCTTTTCCAAACTATTTATAATACACATTAAATCTTATCAAGGAAAAGAATCGGCTGTATGAACGTGAAATGTGAATGGATATTTCATTTTTCGTTCTAAAGTAGGTGGTGAAGCCAGCAGTGAACATCTCGCGAATAGAATTCAGAGAGATTCATGGAGGTGTCTCGCTTGATTTTCGAATCATGAAATTTACGATGAGCTTGGAGATTTATCCAGCGGAAACTCAACGGTTCAAATTTGAATATCAGATAACTAGGAAATTCTGAGAGCCCGAGCTATGGAAAATGATCAAAAAATTGTTCGACCGTGTGTGGTGCGTTTCGTTAGCGAGTCTCGATGTCAGAATGTTCTTTTCGTGCCTAGTTGACTTTTGAGTTATAATGATACGCTTTGCATATTTCACCTAATTGTTTGATGGGAGACAGGATTCTGGATAAAGAATCCACTAATAGATCTCGGTCCTAGATTCGATTGGTTTGGTACGAGTGTATGATAACAAGTTGAACGAGCACCGTCCATCGTGCCACGAATAAGTTGCTTTCTGACTGTCGACTCGCTATTAAAACTAAATCAACAATTTTGGTGGAATTAAGGCCTAATACAGTCCGTCGAATGCTTTTTAGAGATGTTGTTATCTCAAGTCAAATCTAATGTTGACATGTGAGCTTCAAAAGAACACGTAACTAAAAAAAAAAAACCAAAATTATAATGTGCCTGCACAGTTGACGGATTGAGCGAGATTTTATGCGTGGGTATGCCTTACCCCGGTCATTGAGGAACGTAGAAAATGCTGATTACAGACACAAGAGATACATTATACAAAATCGTACAGAAGATGCATCTCATTTAAAAATGACAGCATTCACACCGTGGATACTCATGAAATCTCAGAATTCGACAGAGACTGCTTAAAGGAATTAGGACATGAAAATCTTCAAGAATCCTAAGTATTTCTCTGAGAAAAGAATTCTTACACGCCCGACGAATCATCCCGATGTTCAAAGCCATACCTCATCATGCTCATCATGCATTTGAAAACTTTTATCTCTTAAAGATCATGCACGGAAGAGAACTGATGCTTTCAAAAACTCCGATCGCGGCGATTTTGTCCGATTGCTTGATACAATTCACTCCATCGCGTTCGGAAAATCTTAATACTGAGAGTATCGTTTTCTACAAAAGTTACGTTTTCTAGAAAATTTTTCAAAATCCTCCATCACTGCCAAATTTTTTACTTCTCCAAAATACCCTCTATACAAAGGGTGGTCTAGAGCACGCAGCCACAATTAGGATTACACAAGAGAAAAAGACTGACCGGACTTCCCGGCGCAACAGGGCTGTGAGGCTGCTGGTACACGTAATGTCCGGGGCTGTGCGAGATCGGCGGTTGGCAGGATACGGGCGAAGCGTTGCCGGGTATGTTTTGCGGCTGCGACTGCGATATCGTCGTCTGCTGCTGCTGCGGCTGCTGCGAATACGTTATTCTCACGTCCTGCTGCGAGCCGCTCGTGTTGTTGTCCATGGTCAAGCCCTGCTTTAATCACGAATTTGACCAGTCAATTTTGCATCCAAGAGGCGATGTCTCGGTTACGAGCGAGATTAGCTTTGAGCCTGCTCGCTAATTTATCATTCACCCTTGGATCGGTTTTCTTTCATCGCACAAGTGATCATCGCACTTGCGTGTAACGATACTTGACCTACATACTTCATCCCTTCCTCTGGTTTCCTTGGGTTGAGTCATGACGTGCACTTGAAAATTTTGCTTTGTTGTTATTGTTACTCAAAAATATTGATAAACTTTCTAAAAGGGCACGTCGAATTTGGACTGTATGAGAAGAAATAACACTGTTCTCAACCCAAGGATTCCAGAGAGAGATGAGCCTCCTGGAGAGCTGCATTTTCACCAATCAAATGCAATTGAGAAACTTTCACAGTAAACCTACAATTTTTCCAAGTGTCTAAAACATCCTCAGGAAACAAACTTGTGAGAATTGTCAGAAAGTTGACGAGGATTGACACGAATCACAATTTATCAATCGAATCATTAAAGATTTGATCCTCAATTGAAATGTACCGAGATGCTAGGTGTTGCAGACACTTGGTTCGATAATACATCACGTCTAAACATTCATCTCTCTGTTCTTCATGTCAAAACTTCAGGGCGAACAAGTACTTGCTCTCTAGGTATAAAGTTGCATCTCGCATTAGGATTCTTGAGAGAATTGATCTTCTAGAGTAAAATGACGTGATTAGTGACAGAGCTTTAGAAACGATTCATTCATTGTCAACGTTATAAGCGAGTTACGAGCGAAGAAAGTCTCTCAAGATCCCGTATCCATTCATCTTAGTTCGTGATATTCGTCCAAATTCTTCAATATCAAAAACGATAAGCGAGTCATGCAGAAGAAATCCATCAATAATCAAAAAGAAATCAATTCAAAACAGTTTGAGTTTTGTATTACATCCAAGAGTAAATTTATATCAAATGGAATAGAATTTCTAAACTCTAAAGAAATTGATAATAGCATCAATTTTGATCGAAAAGTTATGAAGAGTATTTGATACTTTTATGAAAGGCTGATTGGCCGAAAAGTATTTGAAAAGATTATGGATGATGACCCTTCTATTCTATCAGAAAATAAAAGCATTAAAAAAAATTTGGTACGAATAAGTAGCTACAGTGCTATTGCTGTGAAGCATCTGATAAAAGTTAAGATGAAAAAAACGAAAACTTCAAACAACTACTAACCTTGCAGGAATGTGGATACCTATGGTTAACAGGCACCAATAAATGATTCTGCAAAACAATAGAGAAAAACTTCTACAAACGAGGCAAAATAAAACAAGATAAGCTGAAATAAAAAGAGTCGCATGATTAAGAATAATGCTTGGTTAAGTAAAACAACCAAAAAATTTACACAAGCTCGACGTGGAGAAAAAAGTCCACGTGAGTCGAGATTCAACGAAAACATTGGATTACGGTGAGTATCACAGTAAACATGACATTGAACAAACATAATAAGATAGGAAGGAGGTTTATTCAGATAAGGGAGATAGATACAGGGGAAGAACAAGAGCTTGATTATTTGATAGTCGAGGTGACAACACCGTCCAAAACGATACGTAAAAAAATTATCACAACTTCATCTCAACAAAGTTTTGAAGATGACTCTTCTTGAAAATGCAAACGATCAAAATCTTACAGAGTAACGATCAAAAATCTACAAATCTACAAAAGGGTATCAGGATGTATACACACAGATGGCAATGCTCCGATGCAAATAGACATTCTCGAAGATGAAAGTGCGCTCGATATGTACGTTCCAAGAAGTAATTTTTCTCACAACCCGCTGCGAGTTTTCATTATGTCTTGGCATGCAGCTACGCCTATTGCATTTTGAAACTACCGCACATCGCCATCGTAACATTCCGCCAATGCCGTTCGCAAATCTTCACGAGTGTGTGAGGAGGTATAAAAGCATAGCCGCACATATTCCTTTTGGTACAATGTAAGATGTGCGTGTGTGCGCGCAAGTGTGATTGTGTGGGTATGCACTTGCTGGGAGCGTGCGTGTATTTTAGTAACAAAGTGCGCTCTGCTGAACCACAATATACAAATCTCTATGGGAGGTCATATATAACCGAGTGTGTCAATGGGAGAGGGGGACAAAAAAGCCTAGAGGGAAGCTATTATAACGTGTTACACTATCTATTAGGCATTTCTTTTTCGCACAAGGATATTTACTTGGACGTTTGGCGGGCTGTGATCCTGCGTTAGGGATAGCCTTCCAGCTTGTTGGAAGCTGGTCGGCGACAAGGTAGTAGGACTGCTCGTTTGAGGACTCTGCAATACACATCACAGCATACCACGTTTTTATCTGTATACCTCACATCTCGTCTTGACAAACACATACTCATGTTGAAATTTGAAATAACTCCCATACGTCAGTGGGTCTAATCATCTGGAGCCTATTTTTTTTTCGCAATTTTTTGGCCGAAAAATTGACAACGGAAAGAGTCGATCCGCGAGCGCGAGAGATACTGCAGTCGCGCGCATTAGCATGTTTGAATTTTTCATGAGTTAATGATGGATGCGTAATACGAGCCGGAATTTCGCGGAAGCGCAGCAGGCTTGTGCAGGTGGATGAATACATAACTTGCCGAGAGTGACACGAGTACAAATTTCCGAGATTCGACAGAATACGAGGCGTAAAAATGTGAAATTTCTAGGATGACACTTTTTCCAAACTTTTCGGATAGATTCGACAATGTCTATACTCACAATCATAAATTTATGCATTAGGAAAAGTTGGGTAAAATGCTACCTCTCAAGATCGTCGAATTCATTCGATAAAGAAGAGACTCGGAAATAGTTTCCGAACCTCTGAATCTGTCGTATACGCTGAAATACAAAGATGTATGAATAGTCAGGACAAAACGTAGCGAGTATATGAAACAGCTATATATCGGCGACCGAGTCTGTCGAAGGCAGAAGGCTTGAATGCAGCTCTGAGAGTAAAAAGATAAAATATGGTGTGCGAAGAAGATGTATAATATGTAAATTCGATAGAGAGAGAGAGAGAGAGAGAGAGAGAGAGAGAGAGAGAGAGAGAGAGGCTGCAAAAGGAGATAAAGAGACGAAATTTGAGAGTAGAGGGAAAAAATCGCAATGAGAAAAGTATAGAGAGGGAGTAAGATGAAAAGGAGAGCGAAAGGGGGTATGGGAGAGGGGCAGGGGTCGTTTGGGGTAACGTACGTTGCTGTACGGCGAGCCGCTCGAGTGGTCCTCTTGATCGAGTGGCTGCATGTGTGGCGAGGATGAAAAGTGCATGTTGCTCAGGTCCGGCAAAGAGCCCGTGTTGTTTCCTATGGGTATCTGCTGCCCCGGAGGCTGTGAACTCGGGTAAACGCTGCGAATAGCACAAAATGAGATTACAATGTGAAAATGAACATGTGTTGATATTCGCATGAATTGCTAATGACTCTCGAGCTAATTAAAGCAGGGACTGATTTTACGCTGCGTTCTGCAATAATTGTATCTTTTCAATCATCATTTAACGCAAACGTCTCCCTTTTCAACTCGTTCCCTCAAATTTCTCATCTGTAACTCTTGTGATCAATAAGGCTAGATGTTGACTCTTACAGAGTGATGTATACGGATCAAAACTGATACGCCTTTGATATTTTCTGTAATATTGTACACATTTTTTATCTGTATAGAGTTGAAATGAAACAACGTGTTGTTGGATAATTGAATGACGCTCGGTAGAAAAGAACCGTCTGGATACAAACCGTAACATTGATCTCAATCTTTGTATCAGTAACGATAGCAATTATTCTAAGGCAGTTACAAAGACGACTGACTGTTGCGTTCAAATTCAAATGCAAGATGTGATGGACAACGTAGAACTAGAAAATTTTTCCACTCTCATGAGGAGTTACGAATTATAAAAATTTTTTCGAGGATCAACTGTTCAGGCGAATAGTTTCAAAAGACAGGCACTCACTTTATACCGGGTACCCTGGGCATTTCGCAAGACGATCTCGGTCGCTCGATGAATCCATGATGGTGCGTATCTCGATTATCGGTTGATGAGCCTCCGTGTCCTCGTTGATCTATTTGAAATGGAATTCCAATCAATTAGTATATGTCCGACATTTTTCATAACGATTGAATAAGATTGGACAGTACTTTATATTTGAATTCTGACACATAAAATATTGAACTGTTGAACTGTCGACAGGAAAAATATCATAGCGTATTGAGCGAGGAAACTATGGAACAACGTCTGCTATCGAGAGCGAAATATCTAGAGTGACAAAAAATTTCTATATTTTCGGAGCGAACAAAAAATATCGGGGAAGAACAAATAACTGATTTATTGATTGGAGCAAACTCTATGGATAGCCTCTTTTTTCAGAGCTGGAATATGCTGATCAATTCCAACGCAAACACAAGCATATTCAAAAGCCGGCTCGAGGAAGTATTTGTTTTATCGATAGATTGCTTTCTGATTCAAAGTTTCTAAAACCAACACTGCAATTTTCAGAGCCTTTGTTTTACATTCTTCAATAAACTGTGCATGAATATCCTTGACAATAGTGAATCAATTTTCCCTGACCCTGCATGAAATTGTTCGTAGAAAATTCAACAACGCAGACGAACGTGACGATGATTTTTCATGTCGCATCAAGTATGTGAATTCTGGGTGTCACTGGGATTGATAGATGCATTGTTTACGGAAAGATGAAAAAACAGTATACCAAAATTTGGATAGCTGTAAATCGTTTTTCAATGATATCTCTGTTTGGAAAGGACTGTATTATCATCTCGTGATCAAAATAAGCCAGAGGAATATTAATAATCTACGATAGAATCAAAAAATCCAAACCAAGTTGTTCATGACAATTTCGCAGCATTCGGAATTCCCATTTAACCCGTTCAGTGGCATATTATGTTCTGGCTCGAAAAATGGCTATTTTCTTATTCCCACGTTCTTTAGAAGTGTACCACGAGAAAAAAAGGACAGAATTAGAGAAATTTTAGTTTTTCATTTTACTTTTCTTGAAGTATGGAATCACACGAAGAAGAACTTTTTCTTACGTTTCAGAGACACTCGGTTATCTACTGTGATTTTTTTCAGGATATTTGAATCAATGGATTCTAAATTGTGCCGAGAATATCGCCAAAATTGACGATTTGCTATGTCGTCTATAGACGAAATCTGCAATAAGGGGGTTAAATTGTACATCCTGCCTAACAATCGATATTGACGATAGTAGTTTCGGAACTTGATGAACAATAAGATTGATTCGATTGAGCATGCGATATCAATGCATCATGCAAGGATAACAAATTTTATGAGCCAAATTTTCTCTCTCCATTACAACACAGAGATCTCTACATTTGAATTGCGTCGCAGACTCCATAAATTTATCTAATTAGATGTCTAACTGCGACTTTTGGAAACGACGCTATTCTTCGTAGTTGTGTAACGAAAAAGATCAAGTCAAAAAATGCTAGAACGTTCTTCCGCTTACTGCACGGGTCTGACAATGAACAAAAAAACTAATGTTCCTTCTGGGTAATCAATCATACTGGGAATACAATGGTCCCCTAATGATTCGCCAAATAACATGTCTTTAAAATTCAGAAGGCCATCCGATGATTTATCTGTGCCCAGGTTGTGGGCATCGTGTAATGAAGGCGAGTGTAACGATGTTATAATGAATGGTGGTACTGACAGTTTTCGCTGCCCCGCCGATGGGCCATGGACGCGTTTGCCTGGCACGCCTCGTTGGCGCTTTGATGCAGCGCAGAGTCCGAGTTGGTCCGCCTCCAGTTCTCGGGCAGGGGCGGCGACAGGTACGGTACTCCGCTGTAGGGCGACGTGTCGTGGCGTTTTTCAACTGGCCGCGATCGGATTGGGCCCACACGAGCGGGCCTGCTGCTATGCTCCTGCGAGCCTGTGTTGCTTGGCTGCCTGTAAGGGATCTGGTTGTGCTGCATCTCCTCCAGATTGCTCAACGCCGTCTGCGAGTCAATTAAAGATGGAGGAATTAATTTATGGGGAATTTTTGGGGTAGATTTGATGGATTCATTTGCATGGATGCAGAATCATTGAGAAAAGTCTGAGGATCGTGCTCGAAGCGTTGCAGAAACAGGCTGTGGTAACGGTGGGATGGGGCGGTTGAAGCTCGCAATGCTGTTTTAAAGTGGTTGATGGATTCTTGATCTCAAACTTTCTAGAGATTTCACATGGATTCTCAGGCTCTCCAGAGACCATTGT
>JAPYYZ010000737.1:0-26053 GCA_030522705.1 Eretmocerus eremicus
GCGCCGCGCGTCCGGGACAAAGGAGTTTTCGGGGCCGCGGCGAGACGCCGGAAAGCCCCGAGCAGCCGGCAGAGAGCCGGAGCGAGAACAGCTGAGGGGAGGGGAAAAGCGCCGGCGCGCGCAGCAGCTGACTCCCGATTGATTGAAACGCGCTATATACTCTCCGGTGCGCCCGCGAGCCACCACCCGCAACCTACCCGGATCGTAAAACTCGCCCAGCGACCGGCGCTCTACGATTTATCCCAGGAGGCCCCCACCGACCCCGGGGAATCGTCCCCCGGTTGGGTTGGGTAGCTTTTTTTGGAGTTGGAGGTTAGGGACTGCGAGGTGAGATTTGGAGGTTGGGTTGGAGCGACAGGCGCGACGATCGGGACGGCGATCGGTATGGAGATCGGGCTTGGAATCGCGAGGGAGATTGATGATCCATGCGAAACTCTGAGGTATTGTTCACTATCTACCCAAAGGCTATGGGGGTTAACCTGGTACAGTGGAGGAATCGTTTTCGACGAACCGATTTTTAGCCTCTGCGAGTATAATATTTGTATCCAAATCGCAGCGAAAAAGTTGAAACGAGATTGTGTCAGGTGAGAAAAAGACGACCGAGATTAGAGTGCACGGGCTGCCTCCGAAGCCTGTGCGGTATGTATTAATCGTACGATACGAGAATCCGAGCGCGAATAAATTGGAATCTCGCGCGCTGCGAGCGAACGTCCGAGATCCGCGTTGTAAAATTATGTAAGACCTCGATCGCGATAAGTCGATGCTTTCCGTGGTTACACCGCGTCTATTTCTCGCACAGCTCGCGCCGCGCTTTTTCTTCGACTCATCTCTCTCGCGTGCACGTGAATTTGCAAAATGGAACATTTCCACGACGCGCTGACCCCGAGGCTCGTCGCCGCCGACGACGACGTTTCGCCGAACACCGCCCGCCGCGGACGATCGATCGCCAAACTCGTCTCCTCGCGACTCGCAATTCCCGCGCACATCGCGCTCGATTTTGGAATCGCGCGTAGCAACCAGCCCTCGAACCAGCCTGCCAATTTCACCGGGAATCCATCTCAACCCCGATTTCCTCGAAAGCTCAGTCGCCACTCCTCCAAACGAACACACTACCTCTACCGGAATCACGAATTCCACAGCTCGCGCAACGGACCGCCTGTGCGAACACGGCAACCGTCGACGTCGTCGCCGGGGCGCGCGGTATCCTCTCGCGGCGACTTCTTTGTGCCACCCGCCCGAACCACCCGGCGGCCGAATATATACCTATACACACTACACACCTATATGTATATAGAGGATGGGTGTAAAACGTGTGTGGAGCTCGCGGAGACGGCTGGCACAGAGAGAGAGAGAGAGAGAGAAACTGCTGCTGCCCGGCGACTGTGTTGAAATTGCGCTTGCGCGCAGCTCGCTCTCCATCCTGTCGCGAGCGAGCAGAGCTCGCCGAGAGTCGGCCGAGCAGTTCTTCGCTGGCAGCTGGCGCTGAAGCGGCCGCCGCGCGGTGCAGAACACGGCAGCAGACCGCCGCCGTCGAACAAGGAACGGGCCTCGCGCAACGGACCCCTCGCCCAACGCAGCTCGCTCCTCTCCCAGGAGAAGCGCACCAGGTGCACACAAGAGAGGTGGAGCCGGAGGCCCGACCGGCGTACCGCAGCGGCCCGCGAAGCAGACAGCGACACGCAGACGAGACGAGCCGCGGGGTGAAAGGAGCGCTCCGCACAGGCAGCGCACACGGAGAACGCGAGAAAGAGAGCGGCTGCAGCTGAGAGCGGTGCACCGGCTGCTGCTCTGCCGTTTTCCTGGCCACGCGAGCGACCCGCGTCGCCGAGGACAAAGGAGTCCGTCGTCGTCGTCGCCGGCGTCGCTGTGCCAATTGTGTCTCGGAGTGTTTCGGTGTTCCCGAGGAGGAGTACCGGGTCGCGCTCAGCTGGAGATCGTCGGCGCCGCACGGAGTCGACCAGTCCGCGCCGAGTAGCCGCTGGCGCAGCTGGCGCAGTCTACGCTCGAGGGGGCACTTCAGGTCCCTGCCGATACCGACAGCGGCTGCGCGAACGGCTCGCCAGGGGTGGAGGCCACACTCCTCCCCGGGGTACTGAAGCCCCAGCGGAGGAGCTCGCCGAGGAGATGGCGGCCGGGCTTCGCCCCGTCCTCGACGCCCGCGCATCGCGGGGCGATCTCTCGTGAAACGAGGCAGCCGCGCAGAGCAGATAGCGGCGGGCTCGACCTTGGGCGAGACGTGTGCGCGAGGCTCACGCACACACAGGCGGCGGCGCGAGCGCAGCGAGAGAGCCGGAAAGAGCCGAGAGCGCCGACGCAGCCAAGCCAGATATCCATCCGAGAGCCACGGAGAAGCTGCGCAGCGCGCGGATCCGGTCGCGAGCACGTGGCCGCCCTAACCTCCAAAGTGCGTAGCGGTGCCGCCGTGACCAGGTGTCTTTTTTTCGCGCTGAGCGCGTCGAGGTGGCCGAGTCTCGGAGGCATGGCTGCCAAGGAGGCCCTGATTACCGAGCGATCGGCGGCTGGGCCAGTGTCGCGGGCGCCCGGGAGGAAGGTGCAGGCGGGCTGCAGCGGCACGTGAGCGCACAATGAGGCGCGTGGCCGTGGGCCAGCTGCAGCCCAGGCCCGACGAGCAGCAGCAGCAGCAGCAGCACAAGGATGAGAGCGCAAAGGTCATGTCGCGGCTGCTAGCCGTCGACTCGGAGAACTACATGCTGCGCAAGGGCACGACCCAGTCGAGCAGCAGCCAGCAGCAGCAGGTGTCGAACGGCATCAGGCGAGCCCTGCTGCAGCAGCCGGTGGTTGCCCCGGTGCCGGTCGTGCTCGAGCCGACGAGGAGCAGCTGCGCGAGGCTGGCCTCGTTCCACAGGCTGCTCTGCTGGTGCGACCTGGAGCGCGACGACAAGACCAGGAGGCGAGCCGCCAAGGGCTTCAACAACAACTGCGCCGGCCAGCAGCGCCTCAACGGCAGCTGCAACATCAACAACAACAACAACAACAACAAGGGCGAGGCAGACGAGGGGCTGGCCGATGCGCGAGACGACGATGTCGATGATGATGATAAGGGGGGCAGGGCGAGGGCGAGGGTCGCGGATGACGCGCAGAGCAGAGAGAGATGTTGCTGTATGTGCGGATCTGTATGTCCCGCAGAGTGCCACGCGTGCTTCCACAACGTGTGCGCCGAGAGGGCCGGACAGAGACCCTGCAGATGGAACAGCAAGGGACACGCGCTTCCTGGACAGGTCTTCGACGCGGATAAGGTGAGTCTTTTGCACACGTTGCCTTCTATTTCACAATTACGAGGTGTTGCCCGGTACCGTCCGCGACTTGGGTGATATCGCTCGATTGTTCGAGAGAAGTGGGAAAAAATTCTCTCGAGAGTTTGTGGGTAGATTCTCGTGCGGCTGATTCCACTATTCAATTTTCACGACGCAGCGAAGAGTTCCCTCGTCTTTTTTTGTTCTCCTTTTACCCTATCTTGGATTCTTTACTCGCGCGCAGTGAAAGGTATTCTGGCGCGCATCTCCTCTTCCCCGTAACGTGAAAATCGCATCCACTTCCGAGCAATCCTCACGCGTATCCTATAACAACGTGCTGTAACATCGAAGAAGATTCACGAGTACATTGCGATTCAAGTCGGTCTTGGCGAATAATGAAGATGGCGAACTCGAATCCCCGTGATACCTGTCTAAGTGACTAAAAATCAAATTCAAACTTCTACCGCTCGCCATTCATCTGACCAAGCTCTACGATTCTTTCGCCGATAATTCACCATAATTGGACTCTCTCGACAGCCGAATTCCTTGTCTCGAGATTTTCAAACGTTTTCTGTTCAGTCCATTTTCACTTTTTTGGTATTCCTTGATTTAATTTCGACCAATTGATAAAAATACTCTCGAATGAAAACCATTCATTGCATCGGTTTTCCATGAAATTTCTACATTTATCTAACCCCAATCATACTTGGTATATGACACGACTGGAATAACGTCATTTGAATTTGCACAGCCTGGGATAAAAAGACCGGGTAAATAGACTTCCAAGTTTACCAGGTCGAATCAATTGATAACGAAGTGTGCACCAATATTCTTGCAATTAGAGCCAGAAACGGTACTAAGAAGTTCGAGGTATTGAATTTCAATGAAGATGTATTATTTCCGCTTAACAAATTGAGGCATCATGGAAAAGCGCGAAGTCGCGCACAGCACCACGTAAATTAGTCTTTTAGTCGTTTTTCAACCTCTTCCCCTCATCTTACCTAGTTCATCATATAGAATCCCGGTATAAACTGATCCCCTCGATGTTATGAAGCGCGGCGTGAATCTGGCCTGCCACTTTTGGTATTAACGATCGCTCTGGGTCCATCTGTATTTGCTCTAAATGCTCCCGTAGTTCGTTTAGTATGGTCAGTTTGGCCTATTGAGATATGAGCCCTCGAAGGTTCTGATATCCGCCCCTCACTTGTCACTTGCGGTACTCACAGCTCGGCGGATTTCACAGCTAAGCGGGAGGTACCTGGGCTCAAATTAAACCTCTCACTTCGGCCAATTTTGCTATTGCATCGAAAACGCGAAATGATGGCACAGAAGCTTGTTATTTCGTCAATTAGACGTGCCCGGACATTTCATACGAGCCGCGAAGTGTAGATTCACGCCGCGTCGTCTGCTCAGCCCCCCCCCTACCTCCCTCTCCATCTCCCTTAGGGAATGCATGGACACGTTCAATTGACGGAATGGCGAGCTGGAGGCGGGTATCAGCGCCTTCGAGAGCTAATATCTCAGAAGGACAAACTAGCCGAATAAAACCACTTATGGGAACATTTAGAGCAAATGTTTATTTGTCCAGAGCAATTGTTATCCGAAAGTCGCAGGCCAGGTTCTCTTCCCACCCGTGGTTAAGTTGAGTGCTTCTTACGATTTTGGAGATCCCGCCGTCCCGCTGATCATCATTTACATAGTTTGTCCGTCGCCGTCAATTTTTTAGTATCCATTTTGCGAGAGCAATGTTACATTCTGGAGACGGGTTTATCAGTGTACCATATCGAGTTATCTAGAAGAGCCTAGTTTACAACCATTTAGTGATGACTTGATACATGTCCTAAGTTCTCATACGTCATCAGCCAATGTGACAGTTTTTCATGTTTTTCAAATTGAAGGTCCATGAGGAACGCTCATTAATCAATTTCCTACATACTCTAATGAAGCTGAATCAGAAGTAATTTTATCTTGCTCGATGTAACGCGATTCTTGAGTAACATTTGCGAGCTGATCTTTCTTCTTACGTTTCGTTTTCTGAAATATCAAGGTTATTTTTCTTATCTTTTTTTTTTTTTTAACATTTTCTCTCGTGCAGTCTCAGACCCTGCATCTTCCCAACCTAACATAATAATTTTACTGAAAATGAGACCCCGAATGAAAATCATAGTTGTCCAAAAATCCTCGAGCAAGCTGTCAAACTCTGCAGTAGTACCCCGAGTGAGTTTTGTGAAGCTTAAGGAAATGGTTGTCCGTAACCGTTTCAGTAGAATTTCTGGTGGAAATTTGTTCACCTGTTGTAACTTTTCTGAAGTTGTAACTTTTCGTTCTTGGAAGAAACAGATCGAAGTATTGAATAAAACGAGCAAACATTGGAGTAATCCACTAATAATCACTAAAAGCTTGTCAGAAATTCACCGCGTCTTCATGTAGTATAGCTCCTATCTTTTTCGATATGAATGATGGGATAATTTGAATCCAATATGCAGACCATGAGAATTTAATTCTATCAAAACTGTCACTTTATGAAAGAGTTCAAACAAGCCTATTGGGAAGAAAACTCCGTGTTGAATTAGATGGCAGCGGAGAGCCAACATGGCCGCATCTCAAACGAACTAAATGTGAATCAAATGGGCCAATATGGCCGCCGCCAAAACGAGTTTTCTTCCCAATACATGACGAGTTCTTGCGATTTGTTCGTCCCAAGTCAAACTTGTAAAATATATTCAAGAAATCATCAATTATTATTGAATTAGAGTGACGAAGTAGTTAGAAAAATCTTTCTGAATCTTCAACAGATATCCAGACGGATTTCCGAGTGAAGATTACGATTATTCCGAGTTTTGATTCAGATGCTTCATCCAAGATAAGATTTGCCTTGCATCGCATCTCCATAATACACCTAGCCATACTTTTTCGTCAAAAATGTTGAAAGATAATAGAACATAGACTATTTGATAACAAGTGGGTGGAGCGTAAATTTATTATCAACTTCATTGTCGAGTTAACATAGAAACCAACTGTCCAAAGTAATTTGAGCAGTTCCATTTTACTTATTGAGCATAATCAGGTGTGGCATGAACAGATTACTTGGAATAAGGAAAAAGACTTTGATTAAAAGCACGGATTATTCGAAGAGTAGTTCACGAGATGCTCGACAGAGCAAAGGGACCGCGACTTATAGTTGACCGTAAATGTCGCTGTCCAGTCTGAATATCATGCATCTATAGATGAAAAAACATTATAGTGAAAAAAGATCAGAACGCGAATGAATTCGTTAGCCTGCCACAGTTTCTATCCATTCCACTGAATGAGACACATGAAAAATACAGTGATCCCCCAAAAAAAATCGAGCAAAGCTTGATATGACTAGGTGAATTGTTTTTTCACCAATCTGACTTGACTCTCATACTGCCGAACTCATCATGAAGAAAAAAAACAATTACTTTTGGCCCGATTAGAGATTTATCTTTCGCGCTTTATTTCAAAAAGCCAGCACCTCTGAATAGTGCTAGATAATTATGGGTCCTATTCAGAGGGCAGGACAGGTTCCATAGAATTCATCTCAAAATGGTAAATTGTGCACTATCTTGTTGCAGTCTCCGGTCTGCCCGATAGTCTCACATCATCACTAGAGCTTTCTTCAACGCCTATCTTGTATAGTATCACACTTATCTAACACTGATAGGGTCGCGGAAGACATGCTAACGATGCTTACTAACGAGATAGAAGTTTGAACTCAATTTGACCGAGTCGAGCTCAGTTAGATAGTCATGTGTAAATTCTGTAATCTGCCGATACTTCATCGTTGCATTTTTAGGGCTTTCTACAAGGCTCTTGTGAAAAATTGATTCGTCGTGGAACATCGCACCAAAATGGCAAGTGAAGCTCATTCGTTTTCGACGGAGATTGCGGAATTGTCAAGATTTTGAGGAAACGAAAAATCGTTCATGAACGTTCGAATTAATGCTCAGCTTGATCGATATGGTAGACATCGATCTTGGGATTTTCAACTTACATAAAATTCATGATCAGTCTATGATCCAAAGTTTATCAGCAGATTCGCTGATATTGAATATACATGCAATCGGATCAGTCGACCTTTGTATTTTCGAGTCTCGCATAATTGCGAGATTGTATGGAAAGATTTCAATGGAAAACCTCGACTTGGGAGAGATGGAAAAATTTGACTATACGTTGAATCTTGGTTGGCTTGTTTTGTTCTTTCTTGACAGGTCCGGCTCGTCAACGAAATGGACATTCAGCGTATAGACGAGGCATTTTGCATTTCTCATCTCACATATGAATTTTCCTTGAAAATATTTCGATGCACGAGGTTCGGGGGTGCTTTAGGTCGAGAGTTGGAGGGATCCAATGCTATCCATAACATTGAAAACCAGCGATATGTGGCTCGAAGAAATTTGATATGGTTTCTGTTGATGTTTTCTCAAATTGCTCCGCGAGTGTTTCCTCTCTCTATCTTTTGTTCCCTGCAAAAATAGAGAAAACGTATAAAGCTCAGGGCGGCCGGATCCGCATGGCAACATTGCTGCAACATTTTTAACTATCACTACCTGAATGTTGAGACGTTTCGAACAGTTTGCTTGACAATTTTTTCAAAATGCACTCAATACAAAAGTTCCTTGAATTGTCACTCGTCAAATATACGGGATGCATCGATAACCTCCAGTTTGTGGATTATATTGATAACATTTCTACCTCGTTTTACTCGTCAAAAGTGTGTAATTGCACAGCATGTCGGAATCTTGCATGCTATTCGAAACTGTCGACTTTTTGAATTTTCAGATGAAATTTTGACAATCACCGATCTGGAGAGTAACGCCGATTCTATACGTTTTCTAGAAACGACGTTGCATCTGATCTTGGCCAATATCTTGGAGATTCGTGGAGGAATTTGAATATATGACAATATTGGTATCAGATATCCTCTTTTGAATATACGATACTCCAGTCTTCAGGTCGATTCCAATTTTTACTGGAAACTCCGCTTTTGAAGTGAGTATCGTGCGAAATTTCATACAAGTAAATAGAGTCTAAATCCTTTTAAATTTTGTGCAAAAAGGGTTCGAATGATTCCCCGTCACGAAATGAATGACAATAATCTCTGTACACATTTGCAAAGTTGCCCTGTAAGAGATGTTATTCTTTCCAAAGAGTTCACCATGACGGGAAATCCGCATTTTTTTCTCAACTTCTGACAGTCGAGTAGAGTAGATGAATATTTTATGGATATGATACGGACCGGTATTCCAATTAGAATGGTGCATAACCATTTCTACATTTCGAAAAAGGAAATTGTCATTGAGACCATTTGGAGTATTGATCATTTTTTGGAACAGTTTCTTCAAAATAATACCTAATGGGCTATTCTCTTACGTGAAGCCGTTGGAATTGTTCTGAAAGGTGAATACCTCTCAATTTCTCGAAGGGTTGAAATAATTGTATAGATTCTGCTTCGGGAACGCGTCCGCATAAAATAAGAGTTGTTACAATATTTAGGTGATTTTTCGTCAGTTATTTTTTCAGATCGATCCGAAAATGTTTAATTAATGATTGTTACGACCTCTTCTCGAACTATGTATTTCTAACCTCCCAATGATAATCCAATAAGTCTTTGCGGCTTTGAATAAAACTCGACTTCTTGCAAGCGAACTATGAAAAGCTCTTGTAACATATCACCACTCAAGAAAGATGGAGAATTTTCCCGTGAAAATCGATCTGTCACGAGTTGTTTGGTGCTGACAAAGGCAACCTATAACAAGGACAGAGAATAATGTTATCGATACCCTGTTGATAAGATGAATGCATATCGTTTACAGAGCGTATAGATAAGATAGAAAGTCAAACTAATAATGAGGTCTCATGTGACACCACATAATCACCAAGTAGCATCTGTTGAAGTTGCGACCGTGTGAACTAGTCATTTGTTTTGTGATTCAAAATTCCTCGTGTGCATTGAAACTTTATCAGCTTCCGAAAACACGGCATACTGCTCGTCTCGTTCATTTGACTTTTTAATTTCTCCATCTCGAATGTAAGAGTAACTAATTACTTCATGACTCGGTACACCGCACGACTCAAGACAAATGTTGGAAGAAATTAATAGCCGAGCCGCCGAATGGTGACGATTGAATTCGATCTAATTTCAACTCTTAAATTTTCATCTGACCTCGAAAACATAATTATCGTTGGAAAGGGCAATGAGAAGCTATACGAGCCCACTCTTCTCGGGCCGGAAAAGAGCATCGTAAGAATGCTGCTAGCGAAATTCTATATTTTTCTTGTCTCGCGATCGCAGGCTACTATCTTACACGCAGCAGAACAATGGCTCGCACTTGCAGGACTGAGGATCGGAATTTTTCTCATCGCGCGAGCTGCATATAGGCCTCCGATCCCCGGCTGCATTACTCTCTCGAACTTCCTTCTACCAAGGAATTTTCACTGCTCGAGTGTGCGTAGCTCTCCAAAGTAGTTTTCCACCGAGAGGACTTGTCTCGTTCCATTGTGCTCAGAGGTCTTTCAGCACGCGTGTTACTCTCGCAATTCATGGCTCGTCGTCTATCAGATTGATCAGAGGCTTCACTTTTTGGTCGTCTAGGGTAATCTAATTTAGAGCCCTGTTGCAGGAACTACGTTTTTCAACGTGATGCTTGTTTATTTTCATTATTGGTCTGCGTGTTTCAATGCATGACTCTCTTTTATTTTTCACGATTAACCCAATCAAGGGCTTGCAGCACTCTAGCATGCACATATCATGATTAAATCCTGCCGTTTAGATATATTTGCTTAATTTCTCGCCAAGATAGCCATGCTCGTACTTCTATGATTTTATTCCATTTTGCCCTTACTAAACTCGTTCTAATCGGCAACACTATTTAGAAATTCATTACGACGCTTGCAAAACTGGCAAATTCTATCTCAGTTCAGAGAAATTATTAATCCCTATTTTACAAGTCAGAGAATTCACATAGCACGATTTTAAATATCAACTATGAAAGTCTCACATCAAGGAGGATTCAGAAAATGAAAAGCCGCCATTTCAAGAATTTTGGCATAAAGGTCGCATTTCCGGAGAACAGGTGTCTGTATTATACCTTAGTGAATTCTTTGAAATATCATCCTTATCGATTTTTCAAGATACAGCCTCCTTCCACAATCTGCATCGAGACGCGGGGTTTTCCCCGAACATTTTAGGGTTTGATTTTTCTTTCCAAAACTTCGAAATATGGCATTCTATTTTTTGAATTGTATTCATACAACTTTCAAGGACGATTAAGATTTTTACGTAACTGACCTTCATCAAATTCATTATGAATGAGACAGAACAATTCAAAAAAGTAGCTCTAATCCCGCCTTGCGTATTGGTAAAATGCACTATCATGCAAAATATTGAAGTGATCCGCGAAAAGCTCTGGGAGTAATCCCGTCACTATAGTCGTGATTATTCAAGAGCTTTCGGCGGATCACTTAGATATTTTGCTCAGAGGTACATCTTGCCAATACGCAGAAGAAATTTCTGCTAATTTTTCGGTTTATTGTTTTGTTTAATCCTAAATGAATTTATAGTGAATGTTGGTACCGTAGAGGTTTTAATTTTCCTTGAAGCTATCGATGAAGCTTTTCATTTTCTGAAGCGTCTAATGGGGCTTTGTACGTGAATGGGGTGGGACGCTTGACATTCTCTCAAAGATTAAGAAAGGGCCCTCCAATCCTGAAGCGTCACTTTGTTATTCATTCGGAGATTGAATGATGCGCACTCGATGTCCCATCACACTTGTACCTCTTTCCTCGTTCCAAGTTAGGTAACAATATCATCATCTGTAGATGAAATCAAAGTCAAAGATGTTTTGACAGAACAAAAGAATCAGAAAATGAAGAAGAGCCTGTCACATCGCCGTAGAAGATTGAAATTTGATTTGAAGTCTAATGTGATAAATGCGAACAAACCAAATTGCATCTCTCCAACTGGAAGGACAGCTCTTATCGAATCAACAAAAATTGTCTGGCAGGAAAAACGTGCAGTCAGCGAGGAGAGCTTGCCCAGTCACGCGAGTGAACGATTTGAAATTATCCCTACTTTTTCTCTTATCTCACCACCTTATATTTTGTTTGTATATATATCAATATGTAGTCGATTCTGACGAGCCGTTGACAACGAGTTGAGAGAGTATACCGATCGCGAGCACGTGCATTCGATGAGTCCGAGTTCAGTATTATCATGTTCGAATTCCTTCGTGTCATCAAGTCATGACGATCTGATCGAGTGCTTGCAGTCGCGGGTGAGCTAAGTCAATACAGTATTATTATGGATGGTTCGCATTCACAGATGTTTTTGGTTCGGGTACGGATCCGGGGATTTCGGAATTTCACAATCACGTGTCAAAATGCAGTCTCCTGATAATCATGAAGTTTCAAAAATCAGATATCAGTGGGAAGCCGTATCAGTAGATATTGATTTGGATTCGCCGGGCACTTTTTGCGCCTAAATAACGAGATGAGCAATTCATCGCCCAGACAAAACTTCGATTTTTGTTTGCTTCATTCTTATCTATATCTATCTCTAAGGGTCAGATTGAAGCATACTCACTTCTGTCTCCACTTGAGAAACGCGGAAGCTTACTCCTCTCTGAAAGTACGAATGAGCTATCTTATAAATTGATACATCAAATGGTCTAATTTAATTTTCTCTAGAGGACAAACGTCCGAAAAAGTTCATGATAAGCATGACAGTATTCCTTGCACCATTTTTTTTTCTTTCAAATTTGGATCTCCATTTTCTTGCGTCTCCGATCAATGCGCACCGAGAAGTCATCTTCGTTGTTCGTTTCAAAACTCAATCTTTAATTTTCAATCGCATCGCTTTTCCAAGTTTCCACACAGCACCCAGCATCGTTCCCCATTTTCTCTTCGACTAATGTTCCATGTAAGCGCTGCGTCTATTTACGCGACTATTTTCAAAGTTCAACGTTTGGATTAGCACCGGAAGAGGAGAAATTCGCCGAACAAATTCTAATTCCGCTCGATCCCCAACACGACGATTGCATAATATGATTTGTAGAAGTGCGTCATCATCTCGCGCACAGTGGCTCAATTTTCAATCGGGCCATTTCCCATGCGTCTCGTCGGAAATAATTGTTCCACCCCGGCATAAATATAGACCAATCACGATTCAGCATGACTCATTCATCGAAATGAGCTCGTTCTCACTTTATGGATTTCACGATTCTCCGAGGAATGCGCGCATACATCGTGTTGTGATAGAGAGAGAGAGCATAACCTCGTTAAATTCGCCTACCTCTGCGGGGAATTAGCATAGAATGACAATTGCAATTTTCGCGACTCTGTTGCAGCCCGTCAGCGAGTGGACTTCATTGAACGTGGTCGAGTGGATGGCGGCTCTAAATCTCTATCGATATGCCGACGTATTCAAGTCGAAGGACATCAAGGGCAGCGATCTGCTCAGCCTGGATCGCGAGAAGCTTATGGTGAGTGTGCTCCGTGTCAAAAATCTAGAGCTTTCCATCGAGACACTGAAAATCCTTAGCTTTGCTCTTCTCTTCGTCTTGGTTGTGCACTTCATAACGCTGTGCGGTATCTCCTTACTTGTTTTATGCATAACGAAGCGACTAGAGCTCGAGCGCGTGAGCTGAATCTCATTAGTGTTTCGAGCTCATTCAAGGATTAGCCATATGTTGTGTGTATGTGTGAGTACATGAAAATACGGACAGTGTCAAAGTGGTTGCAGCCTCGTTGAGAGCGATCGCGATTTTGATGTACTCGAAAGATTTTCTAAATCCCCTTTGCTCAGTCTGAAACGTCCTCCCTCAGTAATATTTGAAAAGTCAAAGGCATAGATGCTTAATCCCCTCACTTAAGATGTAGCAAATTTTCAACTTTTGCGATATTCTCGGGGTAACTCAAAATCCATCCAATAAAAGAATCTGAAAAAATTTCAGTAGATATCTCAGTGTTCTGAAAAAAAAATCCAGTAGAAATTTCTCGCTCATATGATTCCAAATTCGAGAAAAAAGTAGAATGCAAAAAAAATTCTAATTCTCTTTTTTTGTCGTCTTTTCACCCCCGAAGTACGTAGGAATAAGAGACTTGACATTTTTCGAGCCAGAATATAAGTAGCCACTGAGCGGGTTAATTACAATTATAACTATCTGTGCTATTCATATTTTTTCAATCCTAGTAAATAGGTAAATTTTTTGTCGTTTTCACGAAATTAATCGCACGGCCTTCTTTGAAAAGGGTCAATTCCATACCCCTGCTGATTATTGTCTATTGTATCGTGTGCTGAAGCACGTGAATTGCGTAGCTCAAAGATAGAATATGACTAATCGATGAAATGTTTACCGAGAAAACGTGAAAAGTTATAATGGTAGTTAAAAAAGTGGGCCTCGACCGATGATGTTCTGAGCATTTCAGAAAATTTTATACTTGCTCGTTCTGAATTCCGATGCGTGATCCTCCGTAATCGCGAAAGTTTTAACAGCGCCTATTAGGAGTTCTTATCACAAAAATTTGCTGCCCCGTTTGCGCAAATGTGATGAGAATCTTGAAAGATTGTAATTCCAAATGACTCTCGGATGTAGTCGGGTATGTGTTACAACTTTTTTCCTCAACTCATTTTTCACGAAACAAGAACTCTGTGATTCATGCCACCGGTATTCGATACGAAGAATTTTTTATCAATTTCCAAAGATTCTTTTGTCGAACAATCTTCCACAATAGAAGAAGCACTGAAATGAGAAGAATCACAGGTCTTGATCATCTCCACTCCTTTTGGCTCACTACAATTTATTGAAACATCCTTTGAGCTAAAGATACGATGCATTCAGACTACCATCTCCGCGGTAAACTAATTATCATTATTTTTCCACTTTTGCAGAATATGGGCATAAAGGATGAGTTTCATCAGAAGAATATTCTCGTGTGCATCGAGGAGCTGTGCCAGCCGTCGACCTCGCCGCCAACGCTTCCAGGCTCCGAAATTCCAGCCGAGCAACAGCAACGAGGCTCCGCACCAGCCGCGACTCAGCAACAGCAGTTGCAGCAGCACAACCTCGTGCCCCACAGTTTCAGCGTCCTCGAAAAGTGCGACAAGTGCCATAAGTATCTCAGGGGTCTCCTGCATCAGGGCTTTCTCTGCCAAGGTGAGGGGCAATTTTTTTTAATGTATAATTCTAGTCTTGCGATGCCTAGATTTTTAGATGTTCTATTGGCAAAGTTCGGCTTGTGTGTGATTACTGTCAGAATTGGACTCGACCGTTTTCGTTGTTTATACATGTCTTTCTCAACTGCTTTCGCGAGGCAAAACAATATGCATTCTCATTATATTTTGAGAATGAAGAGTAGTTGATTGATCTAATGAAAAATGCGATCGGACATCACGCTCTAGTAAATATCCTACAGGAATTTTATAGACTTTAGTAACTTATCTCAGCCTGAACTGTTTATCGGATTTGATCGAGACGGTGTCTGTATGAAGTATTCGAGTATTCGATTTGGAGAGATCGCGAGAGCTCATATTTGCTTTGAACTCTACTTTTGATTGAAAATTGGCGCGAGAGCCGGTAACTCGCAATTTCCCGATCAATCAGAACGGCGAAGAAGGGAAGAACGGTGTAAAGCACGATAAAGAAAGAGAAACTGGGAGAAGCTTCTTGAATTGAAAATTGGCTCCATCAATCCGTCGTTGCAGTATTTTTTTTCAATTTGACAGAAACTAGAACTGAATAATCTGAAGTTTGAATTTCGTTGCCTATCAATTGTCAATTGCAGTGATGAATGATGAGCATTCTTCTCTCGAAGTTGACATCTAACGAACAATTATTTACTCACTGTGTTTTATCCACAGTGAAAGTTCAATTAGGGTTATCTAATTTGTGCAGTGCTTCTCGAGTATCTATCATCTGTGTTAGTTTGCAATTGATGCAATTAATTTTAATCGAAAATTTTCCAACAGTGTAGGCATCTTACTTGTTTGATGCAGTGTTTGAGAACATCAAAACATTTATAACAGCAACTACAATAGTCATCACAGATCAAAAGTGTCTATTCGAGATTGATGAATTTCTGTTCTCTCTCTATTGAAAAAGGGTCGAGAATCCTGAACGCTCTTGATCTGTTCCCGGTGCAAATACCGACTGGCCACAAATGATCTTAGTCCATAAAATCATTGGTTCAAACGTCGGTTATTCCGTTCTACGTGAGTTTGATTTGACAACGCATACACTTTTTAGGCGGCGCGTTTAATAGTTGAATATTTTTGTGTGAGTGAGAGCAGTGCTTGGAAATTTTGAGGAGATTGTCTGGAAAATCTGTTTAGACTTTGAAATGCATAACGTGTAAGATATTAACAGCGCGCCTTAGTGAAAAGTTGCGGAGAAAGTTTTTTTGACCCACTTGTCCTGATTCTTTATTGTCAATTGAATTACAAAAAAAATTATCCTTCTTGGCTCATGAAAATTTTTTTTCTTTCTTTCAGATTGTGGTCTGGTCGCTCACAGGACATGCTCGGCAACGGGTCTGCTGATGCCCTGTGCTCCTTCAGACTCGCGTGTCAACAAATTCACATCTGGTAAGTAATTCAACCTGGATTTTTCCTTGAGAATTCCACGAAAGTTTGATGCACAGCGAAACATTCGGTAGTTGAGGGCATCGGTAGTTTCGAGTCTCTCGAATGTCGAATCAACGAATACCAGGAATCGTGATTGGTTGATCCACAATCGAGGTTCTTCACGCAAACCTGTCAATTTTCACGGAAAATCTAGTTGATCATAGCGACCACCATGTGATGCTACAATTCACACGAAATCTTGACTTTGCTCGTATGTGGACACGTCGACCGTGTTGATATTTTGACGGGGTTCTCACAACCACGCGGAATTTCACGAAAATCTGAGCAAACGACCAGACTCGATATTTGACGATGGCGAATCCTTGTAATTGTCAGTGTTCGGGCTGGCGCTGTGCTCGCAATTCGACGCTACGACGAGGAGCGCGCCACTACTCGTGGAGAGGTGTACGCGAGCCCTTGAGGAGCGCGCCGTGACCGATCCGACTCTCGACCTCTACAAAGTCTACCACAGCAGTCCGCCCAACGAGCAGACCCTCGAACTCAGGCAACAGCTCAACGAAGGTTAGTTCCAATACCACATTTTTTCAAACTGAAATCAGCACCGAACCTTGTCTCTGTCTTACAATTAGTCGTCCTTCGTTCTTCGCTTATTGAGTGCAACTCATTTTATTCTAGAAGCCCCAAGCTTTCCCCTTGAATAAAAATCTGATTGTATCCAGTTTCTTGACAGTTGAAATAAATTCCTTAATGAATTGAAAGCGAATCGACTTTTCATTTCAATCAAGATTAGTTTCTTACTAATCAACATTCCTTGCATTTAATGTACTGGAAGTGAATGAATGTCACCATGAGTATTTGTTTTTTTGCAGATGTCCGGAAAATTGATCTGAATCACTACACTCCGCAATGCATAGCGAGCGTGCTGAAAAAGTTTCTGAGAGAATTGCCCGACCCAGTGATACCGGTGCAGTGGTACGACAGATTTTTGGAAGCGTCGAGTGAGTATCAACCCTTTCAATCTCAACAATATCATCCTTCAACCCTTTCAACTCCTTGATGCTTTGTATTGCAGGCACAGGAGACGAGCAGTGCGCGAAAAGGCTCGCCCAAATGGTCGCAGAGTTGCCGCATCATCACCGGAGCACTTTGCGCCACCTCATGGCGCACTTTTGCCGCATCTGTCAGCTGCAGCATACGAGGGGATACACAGAGCCACCCACCGTCCTCGTACAAGTCCTCTGTCACCTTTTCCTAAGGCCCCCTTGGGAGCAAATTATGTGAGTGGTTTTTTTTTCGATATGCTCATTCGATTGAGATGATTCTCGAGCTTTTGAGAAAACAGCAGAACAGTTCCTTGGCTCTTTAGATTCTAACATGGAAATACTTGGATTTATTTGTATTCTTTCCTCTATATGAAATCTTGAGAGCGGCTGTTGCTTACTTTTACGAGCTTCTCGTCTCACGCGACGAATTTTTACGTGGTTTTACAGACAAGTTGTGCACAACATCGAGGCGCACATTCGGATTATGGAACTGCTACTCCTGTACTGCGACTGGGGGGAGCGACTGCCGGAATTTGCTAGTGCGCCCACGCTTCCACCGAGGAAGGTGTCCAAGCCGCAGTTTCCCGTAATGGATCCGACTATCCTGGCGAGTCTCGAGGAAGAAGCTGGTCGCGAAAGGCAGGTAGCTGAGAATCAAAGGTGAGAAGCTCGTCATTGGCAAAACTTTCATCATTCATTCTTTATTGCAAAAAAAAAAAAACAATTTATCATGAACTGCGCAACAAGGATAATTTTGAAAGTTGTATTTCTATTCTGAGAGTCGTACTTCAAACTTCAAACATTTTTTTACGTAATGTCGATTAATCACTTCCACCGAAGTTTTGAAATCAGTATCGGGATCACATTTTTCTTTCCATCTCTTGTTTAACCCTCAGTTTGATGATATTTTTTTCATAATTATCCTTATCCCGCTCAAACATGTAGTTAGATTTACATTTATTTCATTAAAATTATCGTCCTCCTTGTAATGAATCTTCAAACTACTCAATATTTTATCAGTCTTCATTAAATCATGTTTATCTTCAGTCTCGATTCACTTCAGGGATTGCTCTCATTTTTTGAGTTTTCCTCAATCGTTGAACCCCCCATTCTGAGGCCACTGATCAAAGAATTCGTGCACTATGATTGCAATGTCCCTCTGCAAATACTATTTCATTGAAACCGAATGTATGATTGAAAAATCATTCTGATTCAGCAGCAAAGATCAATCTGCAACGGGTGGAAGGCCACGAACACTCCAAGATGCGGAATGGTATTGGGTACGTTCCTCGTTCGCAACGCTTCGTCCAAAGGTGGCGAGTACACACTAACGCTGCGCAAAGGCGGCGCCAATAAGCTCATCAAGATTTGTCATCGGAGTGGCAAATACGGCTTCTCCGAGCCGTACAATTTCAATTCTGTCATCGACCTCGTGGACCACTACAGAAACTGCTCTCTCGCACAATACAATGCCACTCTGGACATCAAGCTGCTTTATCCCGTCTCAAGGTTTCAGCAGGTCAGTTGTCATCCCTATGAATTTTCTTTCTTTCACAAGTTTTCTACAAGTTTTCTTCACTGGTTGATTTTGGATAGTCAAGTTGAACGAGATTTGTTCATTTTCATTCTCTACTCTGTTGCCGAGTTGTTTGATGGAGTTTCGTATCTTTTTGGAAGTCGTAACTCATTGAATGATTTTCCCGGGGTCATGATCTGTTCAGCAGATTGACTGCTTGATGGATGGATTCCTTTTGGTTTCATTTTCTAAGCAAAATCTTATCTTTGAATTTTTTGGCATTGCGAAGAGAAAAATGTTGAAAGTAGACTAGAATTAGCTACTAAAGATGATACAGGCTTCTACGATAGGCTCATTTTCCCTGTTATCATTCGTTCATTATTACAATTGAGAGATCCCATCCTCAATATTGTGATTTTCTGTTCTCTTCAAAGGATGACGAGATTTCCAACGCAACGGATATGGGAAAAGTTATGCAGAAATTTGTAGAGCTCGACAAAGACGTAACAGATTCAATGCGCCAATATCAAGAATGTTCGGATATTTATAGTCGAACGACTTACGAAGTGACTCTGAAGCGTCAAGCCCTCGAAGCTTTTGCTGAAGCCATCAAAATGTTTGAGGATCAAATGAAGTTACACGAGAAATTCCAGGAAGAGGCACAACCCCACGAAATTGCTAAGTAAGTTGAAGATGATTCTTGAGCCGACAAAGACGTCTGAGAAATCGGTCGATCACATCTCTTAACGTAAATGTTTGCCCCAGTCTTTCAGAAAATGCGGAATTATTGAGACGCCGGCTCAAATCATTGGAGGAGAGTAAGGATCAAGTAGACGAGAGCTTGAAACAGCAAATTCTACATAACAGAAGCCTTGAGCGGGAAATGAGTAAACTCAAGGGCGAGATCTTCCAGCTTATGCGTTCTAAGGATAAACACACAATGTGAGTGAAGTTTTTGTCAAGTACTTTGAAGGCGCTCTGAAACAGATGCCTTATGATAATTCCTCATCATTCAGAGGACTTGAATGAAAATGTTTACGATCCTCTGTCCTCAGGTGGTTGAAGAAGAACGGTGTCAATCAAGGAAAAATTTACACGCTCTCCAGTGCCAGTATGGTACCAAATGTAGGTCGGGAATTCGAACTTCCAGAACTCGATCTTGAAATCCACGCTGACGAAAAGTATTGGCTCTTTTTGGAGGGTTCGCGCTCCGACGCTGACCGAATACTCAACGGCAAGCCCGATGGTACTTTCCTCATACGTAGATCGAGGATCGGGCAGTACGCCTTATCTATTATGTAAGCATTATCTCCAATATTTTGTACCCTCCTATTCGAAACTAATCCTAAGTGTTAATTCCTACTTTTAATGTTTCCTTTCGGTTCAATTGTGATTTAGAAAATGGAATAATTCACCCAAACTAATAGATTTGTGTTCTTTGATTGCAGGTGTAATGGGACGGTAAATCATTGCATAATATATGCGACGGAGCGTGGTTTTGGTTTCGCAGAACCCTACAACATTCACGAATCACTGCGGCAACTTGTTTTGCACTACGCTCAAAATTCATTGGAAGAACACAACGAGTGTCTCACCACGACTTTGGCGTATCCAGCCTTCGCGCCCGCAAATTCGCTTGTCAAACTCCAAGCCCAGCGCCAACGTCAGTTACAGCAATTTAGTGCTGTTGCCGATCAGCTGCTTCATCAACAGCAACAATTTCTTGCAGCTCAACAGCTACTCGCCTCTGCACCCCTGCAACAAGCGTAGGGCTTTTATTCAGATTGGGATCACTTTGTATGGCTGATTCCTTAGGTCACCATGCAATTGAATTATCTCCAGTTTTGCAATGTTCTCATCAGAGACACATTCAAAGTTCGTCGATCAATTAGTTTCCCAAGTCGATTCGTAAAATATGTTCAATTTTCTTATGAACCTCTTCTGGTTTAATGTAGAAACGGAGAGTCCATTCAGCACAATATTGTGTTGAATGATGAATCAAATTTTATAGTTTGTCTGGAGATATTGCCAAACATGCAGATATATCAATTTTTGAGGAATTAGGTATTTATTGTTGGGAGAATAGGAATAGCTGATGGGTCTTTTGTGACGTATGATGCAGCGCAATTGTGTAGTCGTGCGATCTGTGAACTCGGTGTAACCTTGTTGTGCATTTCGTTCCCTTGAGATTAGTAGAACGTTCGCAAATCGAAGAGGTAGAGCAAGGCTGACTGACGAAAAAGTACGTTTTATTGTGGAGGAAAAAATGTGGAAAGCCTTCGATAGATGAATAATTATACGTTGTCAGGCGCGTCGGGTACGCGTGAACGATTACCGTGAGACGGTCCGCGTACGCGAAAAAGAGAGCAGCAAACTAAGAACGGCCTGTTGCTGCGTATAGATTCTTGTTTGCTCGCCGTTCTCGTCCTTCACCTTTCAACCGTTGTGTCTAGACATTAGTGAGCATATGCACATCGATATGCTAGCAAAGATTTTTGACTGGATACAACGAAATCTTTCGAATTTTGAGAGTGCAAGTGATGTTGAACAAAGCAAGAGATAACGAAAAACGCAGAGAAAGTTTCGCTTGCGGAAACGAAAAAATTTTTTATACGTAGGCTATAAGGGTTTCCGTGCCAGGGTACGAGAATATTACATAGAGATATGATGCAAAGCAAAAAGTGAATTTTTTCTAGGAATAATTGTCTGTGATTTACAAAAATCCGTTGCTTGCCGTTGACAAAAATAAGACGGAACACGTGCTCGGAACGGATTGCATATTCATCAGTTGAAGCGAGAGGCGAATACATCGCGAGTCTCATGCATTTAAACAGTTGGACGAAAGAGGTTCAAAACTCTCTGAAAATAAGATACTGATGAAACAAATCATTGTGATTGGGGAGGATATGGAGAATATCAGGGGTGAATGAATTAAACCGGTGGAGTAGCAGGTCTGTCCTCGGTTGTTGAGCATGGCCTCCGCAACTTCTCCTTGGAGAAAAATGACGAGTTGACCATAAAAAAAAGAAACGAGAAAATTATGAGAAAAAAGTGGAGAATGATGAATCGATTCATTCTTCAATTATATTGTGAAGCATACAAGGAGAGTTTCCTGTTTCCTTTTGTACGTGCGTAAGTGCGAGCTTGATTATAGTGTATAAACAATGAGAAAACGTGAAATTTGTGAACGGTGAGACCGGTTGCTTATACGTATGGCTTCCCGGTTCTCACCCCATAAGCGCGTATTTTATGTATGTATTTGTAAAAAAATATTATGATGGCGCCTAGATTGTGAATAGGAGGAATACTTGAGACGTAAGAACAGAAGAACCTTTCTTTACTCAACTACGATGATAATGTGTAATTCATAGTTCGGTGCAACATGTAGAGGTAAAATTTTCAACCAATTCATCGTACTGTGTGTGTCTTTGAATTTCAACAGTCTTACAGCTGGTAATTACCTTTTAACCGAGTCGCTAGACTGAACGATCTTGGTTAAGAGCAAAAAGGTGATGATCTTTCCCTGATGAATTAGTACTTTTTCTCCTATTCTTGCGTTTGAATCTTCCTTGAACGAATTATCTTTCAACTCTGTAATGACACAATCCAAGCTGAATTCCATCTTTTTACGTGTGTCTACTTGGAACA
Source organism: Eretmocerus eremicus (assembly GCA_030522705.1). Taxonomy (NCBI): domain Eukaryota; kingdom Metazoa; phylum Arthropoda; class Insecta; order Hymenoptera; family Aphelinidae; genus Eretmocerus; species Eretmocerus eremicus. The sequence goes on from JAPYYZ010000737.1 coordinate 22,066, forward strand.
ATTTGAAGATCACAGTTGTTGAATGATGGACTCATGCTCCAAATCTCGCACTTATAGAGCGGTCAATAAGTTCGAGAGAGTAGTGCATGGTTCGTCCGCAAATATTTTCGAAGAATAATAACGCAAGACCATCATTTGGAATCTAATTCAAAGATACATACCCACAGAAGCGGGAAAAGAAAATGGTATGTAAATTCTATGACGTCATATATGTACAACTTTATATAGTTATATGCGAGGCTGTCGATAGATGTACTTCTTTCTTATCTTATCTAAAGGGCTGATATAATTATATAAATGATTTGTTGCATGTATGAACATCTGAATAGAAATTATATATGCAGTTTCTTTCTACTCTGAGAGGATTTTTCAACATCAATGTTTGTACACATGCGTCGTTATCCTGTATACAAGGTGAGATGTGCGGTCCATCTTGTCTTTGGAACCAAATCATGTGCAAACTAGATGACGAGAATGCACCCTTTACAAATTTTTGCTAGTATATAGGCATACAACTCGAAAACGAACCAGTTGAGCGACAAGCAAATTTTTCATTGTAATCGACCTAGTAAACGGAATATAAAAAAAAAGAAACAAAACAGTAGATAGTTCTGAGTTGAATGGAAATGATCAAGTAATGAAAAGCTGTAGAGGAACGAAAAGATTTGTCCCGTCATACCAATTTCAATCACGTAAGCGTATAAGTAGAGTTAGATTTTTTATAAAGAAACTTGTAGAGGATCAAAGTCGAAAAAAAGTTGTGTGAAGTGAAAATTTCAAAATGTTGAATCGAAATGGAGGATTTAATGTAATTGAGAACTCGAGTGAAAAATTGGAGGATTGTATGCATGTGGAATCAACTTGAGTGGATTCATTTGTCGTATAAAATGAGAGTCTCATATATCTTCGATGGCCCTCAAAAGAAGGTCACTTTTTTGTAGAGCATTGGGTATGAAAAAATGGATACAAATTGAAATTCTTAGATTATCGTGTGTACTATTTTTCTTCCGTGAAGAGATTTACGAAATTCAAAATGTGAAGAGATTGTGTGGAAGGGGTCGCAGAAGAACTCAACGTCCCTTCTTTGATCAAGCAATTGTACAATTGATCTCAATAAAAATAAATGAATTCAAGTATTTAAAACGAGAATATTAGCTTGGCATAGATTGAAGTCAACTACAGCCCATGATTTCCATACCGATATTTGTACTCCAATAGTCAAATGGCTTATGTGTCAATGAAATTTCATCGCATTGTTTATTAGTGACTTGATGTCTGCACTTATGGTACACGTTGGATCTGATTAATGATCAATTTAGCAAGGATCAAGAAATTTTATATCATAACAGAGTGCAAGACGAGAGATGATACAGACAAAATCGACAGAACTAGTGAAAATTACAAAAAACAGTCCGAAATGCGATCAGAGATAGTTATATTAGTCATCTGTACATCAGTTTCTATATATTTTTACTTACCTCCGGAACAAACTGTATGTGTTTGAATGCCTAAAAATATATATATAGAAGAAAAAAATTCATATGTAGCTTATATATCTATATATATATGTATACATAAAAATTTTTAGTTTTGGGCTCTTGCCGAGTGAATTGTGTGGTTTCCTTATGTTCCCGTCTCTTTTGAGTCCACTCTTGTCTGCGAGTCAGAATGGCTCCCATCGTCAACATCGATCACGACGAATATCACTTAGTAGGCAAATTCTTTCGAATTCTTGAAAATCGGTCTTTCACCTTGAATTAGTTCACCTACTGATAACTTCAAGTTAGTTTTTCGCTTCGAGGATTATTTCGAAAAGAGTTGAGTTTTTGAATATACATTATTGTTTTACCGCAGTTTGGTTAGTCAACCACGATTTTTCAGATTTTACGAGCCTCTTTCAGGCACAGTGTGTTTGCAAAATCGGACAAATAGTTCATAAAATCAATTCCATCACATGAAAACAAGAAGTAAATAAATGAATTCATGGATATGGGAATAGTTGAGTGATTTTCGTGAAGATGGTAAACGAAGTGGTCTCTAATTCTTTTCAAAAAATGCTTCAGACATAATTTGTAATATCGGTATCGGTGAGAATAATGCAAATTAAGAGATCAGCCCTACAAATGAAGAACACATGACGTAGTTATGAATAATTTGCGATGTTAACTTGTGAATGCTGATTTGTTGCATGACCTCGAGCACCCAAGAGGTGAATGAGCCGAGGACTCACAATGAGAATCCGAGAGAAATACTGACAGTTGACCGAAGTGGAGTAATGTTGCCTTAGCTTCTTTTTTCGAAGAATGGGAAGTGAAAGGGAATATAATTGAATGGTAGAACTAAGGATCAAGATTTTGGAGGTCGGAATGAATAGAAACCGAATTTGTGGTCGAATTTGTCGCTAGATGTCGGGATTTTTTTAAATCGCAAGAATTTAGTTGGAAAAAAGTTGTTTTGAGGTTTTTTCCTCCTAATTTTTTCAAATCAATCATTTCAGAAGCGTTCTTTATCGATCGACCAATAAATATTCTTAAATACGTATTTCGGTGTAAGGACTTGGATGCGTCTAAAATTAGATTTGAATAGACAACTCAAGTTGCTATCAGGACACGAATTTTGCTATAAATCTTCAAAAATCCGACAAATGGTCCGAAGATAAGATTTTAAAGCTGGCGAGGCCTCATTTTCCTTATTTAAACATGTCCTTCCCAAAAAAATATTGCCAAAACTTGGCAAAGGAATGCGTCGAGCGTAGAAACGCGTGAAGTGCCTGCTTGCTTAGACGCATAAAAAAGCGTCAAAATTGATCTATCGAAAACCTTCCTACGCTCGCACCATCCTTTTTGGCAGGTATTGGAGATATTTTTTCTCAAAAATACACTTTTGAAGAAAGAAAATGCGACCTCGCCAACCTCAGTATCTTATTTTTGGCCCACCTGGCGAGTTTTTGAAGACTTATAGCGAAATTTGTAAACTTTTGCTGGTAGCAACTCGAGTTACCTGCTCACATCTCGTTTCAGACGCACCTAAGTCTTTTGAAATCACCGGCATCCTGTTTAGCAGGAGGCCAATCGACGACGAACCAGTTTGAAAGAATTAGTAAAATCTCCTGAAAACGGTGTTTTTCTCAAAATTAATCTCTTGCGATTGACAAGAAATTTTGACGTCTAGAGACAAAACGGGCCACGGATTCGGTTTCTACGTTGAAAAATACATAGGAATGCAGAGTGGCTTTCATGGGTTATCCCGACCTCCGAATGTATCTCAGAACAGTTGAACGTGAGTTTTTTTCTATCTTGAAATCTTCTCTTTGCGTCGCCCCTCCTTTTTGTAATGATCATTACTCATGCCTAACGATGCCCACGATTTGAAAACGTTGGAGGTATTGGAGGGATAGTGTATGAAACGAGAAGTCTGATAGATTATGTACGATTTTCAAATGTCGAAGATGGACCTTTGATTGATGCTCTCTCAATAGATTTCAATAATTGCCGAGTCATAAAATCGGTTACGATAAATTGTAATTGCAACAAAGAAGATGGTGATAATCACCATGTCGTAAATAGTATTCACACTAATTTTAATCGATGAAGATGAACGTCCTTTTGGTGTATGAGGTAATTGGCATCTTGAATTAGTCGAAAATAGTCCTCACAATGATTTTTCAGAACTTTCTAGTCTCCGTAAATCTTATTTTCATCTATTTGAGAGTTTTCATAGCTTCTTTCTCATTATAAACGTATAGATGAGTCGATGAAGTCCTGACTCCCAAATTGGCTCGTTCAATATCATGTGATTGAGAGGACTATTTTCTCAAATATTTTATACTCGAAGAGGTAACAGCGGAGGATATTCGTGCAGATCGAACAAACTGACCCACGAGAGTTTGTATGATTGAATTGCATAGTGGAGAGAAACAATATTATCATAATATGTATTAAAAGTGTATAGAGTCTCACTGTGATACAATTTCGGTTTTGCGTGTTAG
>JAPYYZ010000739.1:0-18121 GCA_030522705.1 Eretmocerus eremicus
CAGTGCTAGAGCTTGATGGTCGAGCAGCATTGCAAAACTTTCTACTCCACCATCCTTCCAACTGTGACTGGCCAAAATGTCAGGTCAGTAATGAATGTCACTCGAAATTACTTTTTATTTTACGAGAAAAAAGTTCATTTTCTGCACGCATTTACGACGAACATCTCAATTAATGATTTCAAGAAAGCATTTGATGTAATCAAATGCATTCTCTTACAGGATGATGAAACTATATTTGAATTCTTCGTTTCTGAGTCAGGAGACTGGTCCCACTGGAATGATAGAGTGTTAGAGTTTGAATATCCGACAGATACAGTCTTGGAGTACTACTCGATCCTAGTTCCAAATGTTGATAACACCAGGACCATTTTCTTAATCGATTTGATAGCAAAACAAGAAAAAGCTGTTCTCTTAATAGGTATGAGAGTCAAATGAAATCGTATTCTATTTGAGTATTTCTATCACTCGATTAATTTTCCTCTGAACCGTGTTCACTCGTCTTCTCAAATTTATCCGCAACTTGTTAACGGGTCTTGCGACTTGTCATCGTTTTTCTCCTCATATTATTTTTACCAACAAAAGCTGCACCCTTCCATATGACCGGTTCTGCAAAATTTCCGTAAGATCCATTTCAAATTTTGAATATTTGAAAGGGAATCAAACATATTGTTTATCCTCAATGTCAAATATCAACTAGAAGGACTCCTTTCAAAATCGAAACCTTTTGTTTGATTCCCAACATCGAATGGAACTAATTTGATGCACTCGCACCTTTGATTCTTTTCAAGGCCATGTTGTAACCATGCAAGGCGAAAAAGGTCGAAAAGATATTCCCAAATTCCTCAAACATTTTTTTGATTTGGGTTAGAGTACGAGTTGACGTATGTTTTTCATTGTCTAACTTGGTTTTGTGAACTCTTCGTTTGACTGAAATCCAAGCGATATTCGATAAATATAGGAATACCTCTTTTGACGTCACGTGTATCGCTCCGATATGGCCTCAACAGTTTCCAAAAATTATGGTAATTTTTAAATCCATGCAAAACCTTTCGTGTCTAAGACTACAACGTTTCTCTATCATTAAAACACAAAATACGAGAAGCTCACTCAGGATTTCGTGAGATATTCCTCTTTTGCATGTAATAAAAAAATTACCAGCTTCCTCAGAATAACTGTTTGTTGCCGGAGTGAAGGAAAAAATGGCAGTTTTTGTAGGCACAAATATTGGATACTTAGGGTCCTCGTAAAATTTACTAACGCAAATTCCCCAGAATTCAGAGCCGTGATTTCTTGGTCGAATGATCATGAATTAGCTAATTAATTCCTCGAGGAGTTGATAAAGCTTGATAAAGAAAAAAAATAGTCAAGAGTCCATGCCAAATGGATGCAAAGTCTGTCGAGTAACTTTTAGGATTCTGAAAAAATGAATACGATTAATTAAAAAAATGATCACATGTTGCTCATGAAAATTCCAACCCGTTGACTTTTTGATTTGATAGGAGAGCAAGGAACTGCCAAGACAGTTATGATCAAAAGTTCCATGGCAAAACACGATCCAGAGTTCCATCTTAATAAATCGTTCAGTTTCTCGTCTGCATCAACGCCTAATATGGTCCAAGTGAGTTACTGTCTTTTATTTAAAACATTGTGCAAGATTTAGTAGAGAAAACGAAAGAGGTGAGACTCGTTTGCTCCGAATATTTTACACAATATGCGTGTCTCTAATTGAACCAAGTAAGAGCTATTCTAATTTTCCAAGAAAAGCGGCCTCATCTGAAAAACTCATACCGCCTAATGAAATGATCTCGCTAATTTTTGTGATCCTCGAAGATCACTAAGTACTTCAAAACTATCATAATGTCTTTCCCCGAAAACAGAATTCTCGACCGACCAAGTTCATTTTCTTGAGCGCTCCCTCAATGTATTTTTCCCCCTCGAATAACGAGTCAGTTTTTGATTCAACTATTCATTCCCATCATTGCATCTCGAATGGTCTTGACTCACATCTTGTCAAGTTCAAGAAACTATATTAGTGTAGAGTTCCTAGATGCTTGACAATGATCCCACCTTCTCTAAGAGTTTTTTAATATTATAATATTACATATATTATAGTATATATAATTATTATTATACATACACATATATTAGCATTACATATATATATGTGTGTGTATATATTATTAGTATATTTATACTTTTCATATGACAAAATGAACGATCCTCTATTCGTTTTTGGCCAAATTGATGATCTCATCTACATAATACTGTATTCTTCCAGAGAATTTTTGAGAGTTACGTGGAGAAGCGTGTAGGGCATACAGTAGGTCCACCTAACGGGAAAAAGATGAGCGTTTTTATCGACGATATAAATATGCCAGTGATAAATGAGTGGGGGGATCAAGTGACGAATGAAATAGTTCGACAGATTATGGAATACAAAGGCTTTTATTCACTCGATAAGCCAGGAGATTTCATAATTTTACAAGATGTTATGCTACTGGCAGCAATGATCCACCCAGGAGGAGGTAGAAATGATATACCCCCGAGATTGAAGAGACAATTTAACATTTTCAACTGTACCTTACCCTCTGATAAATCGATGGATACTATATTCAGTGAGTTGTCACGATGCGTACATCTAAGAGATGAAAACTCGATGTATGGATCTGAACGATGGATGCTAATAATAATGGCATCCTCTCTCTGATAATAGGGAGCATTGGTCAAGGATATTTCTGCTTAGAGAGGTTCTCTGACACCATCGTGGACTTTCTTCCAAAGCTGATTCCTCTCACACGCTTAGTTTGGCAGAGAACCAAAGTGAAACTCTTGCCGACTCCAGCTAAATTCCATTACGTGTTCAATTTGAGAGACTTATCTCGAATATGGGAGGGAATACTGAGAATAGAGAGAGCTGAATGTGAGTCAATCACGACCCTTCTCAAGCTCTGGGAACATGAGTGCATGAGAGTGATATCTGACAGGTGAGTCTCAGCAAATATAGAATAACTTCCTCATGGGTTGCTTGACTTCCATTCCAAACTTGTAAGGTACACTGATAAAACTAATTGCAAGCAAATGTTTCTTCCTTTAAGATTCGTTGACTTTTCGGACAAACAGTGGTTCAAGAATATGTTACAGTCAACAACCAAAGAAGTGTTAGGATCTGACTTTAAACATTATGATCCAGCAGAAGCTTTCTTCGTTAACTTTTTACGTGAACCCCCTGAACCAACTGGAGATGAACCAGATGACTTCGTACTTGAAGCTCCAAAAACTTACGAGGAGATGCCAAGGTATTGATTAAGTAAACGATTCATACTTCACCGATGTGCCCATCTGCATTTTATTTGTATAGAAAACGTTTTTTTTTATCTTCGTGATTCAATTGCTGAGAAATAAGATTCTGACTATACTACACACACTCAAATGATGTACTGTTAGCAAAAAGTAGAATATGCAACTTGCTCGTCAAGCTGTTTTCGTTCCGAGGGACATTTTTCGCTCGTTACCCTCGGGGCAAAACAACCATCGTGCTGTAGATTAGCCGGACCTCGCAGCCAAGCATAATATACTATATCAACTCGTCGTTCGACTCGAATTGAGACCACAGCGGATTATTGTGATAGATGGGCGATTTTGTTAAAACTGCTGGGTTGTCTGAGGTTGGCAATCGTTGAAAATAGCCAAGTATATGTTGAATTTGGCTGTTATATTTTACATGATGGCACTCATCGAGTAGTATATAGCATAATAGTTTTGAGAAGACATCTCTGGTTGGCCCTGAGCAATTATAAGTACCCGAAATGTCTATTGTAGCATGCCCTCAGCGCACCTGACGCATATTTCGTGTATATAATATTCACATGAATTCAGGAACGATCGATCTCTGCTGTGTGGAATTTAAATATTCGATTATGATACGGTCGGTTCATTACAGAAAGAGTGGTCTAGGATATATCGTGGATATGCGGTTGTGATCAAGATTTTGCCCACGGATTTCGCTAACTTTTTTGAGGTACCGCACACTGGGACTACTTTGGTCCATTCCGCAACTTCAACACACTGTGGCTTCCTCGGATGTAGTCGTAGAGGCAATCAAAGAGGCTTGAAAGTTCAGTGTCAAGTTAAAGAAAGAATACACCATAAAATCCAGAGGCTAAAAATAGGGTAACCAAAGTAGCCCCGAAAATAGGGGCTGTTTTGATCCATTTTCGTTCTTTCACCTGTCTACTTGAGCCAGATTACTTCATTGCAAACCCAGTCACAATACTCGAAAGGGCGTAGAAAAAACTGTAAAATGAGCCAAGGTACGTCTCAATTCGATATGTAGAAGCGGAGAAACTCCAATTTTACGAAAGACGTCGAAAACTCCAATCACGAGCCGAAATTTGAGCTGAAAAATCAAAGGAAAGAGCGTTTTTCCACTTCAAATTGCCGTAACTTGGATATCGTGAGTCCAAATCAAACGTAGCTCGTCTCATTTTCAAGCTCTTTCCTCCATCTTTCAAATGCAATGATGAAAGTTGGGATATTCTCAGTCTAATACAAGTTACAGAGCAATGGATTCGGAGTCATTTTGATTTTTTTTCCAAAAACCAGCTTTTTGACAGGAAACGGTATTCGGCGATGGTAAAAGATTGAATAGTCGGTCTAAAATAGTATAATATATGTCGTGTTGCGGAAATGCGTTTTTTCCCGGATGAGTGCCGAAAACCAAATTTTCAGCACGAGTTCGGGGAAGGACGCATTTACGCGACAAGATGTATAAGATATTTTATAGGAAAAAAGCCCAGAAATGCGTTTTTTCTTGAATGAGACCCGGCGAGGAGGCGTGAAAAAACGCGTATCCGGTCTTGTTCCTATAAAATTTGGATCTTGTATCTAATACTGCCAGCAACTGTGGAAAATTATGAAGGGGTTATTCGAAGCGATGTGATCGTGGAACCAGAGGGAAGTTTTCAAGGTGGCAATTTTATCGGTTTTTCTTAATTTATTCAAACTGTCCCGGATCTCCTCAAAGGCGACTGTATTCCGCTTTAGAGCACTAAATCATAGTTGGAAGAGTTGGCGAACAAAATGAGACCAACCAGAATAATTCACGATCTGTATATTCTTTTCCACATTGATTTGAATCTCTTTTTTCAAAATGGACCAACGTATCCCCGGTCTACGATATTCACTCAGTCTCTTCTCAGATATTTCTCGAGAGACAAAACCTCACGTGACTGGTCCTGTTACCATTTGAAAGAATTTAACTTTTGCATACCACCATTAGCTTAGTCGTGAATTGAAAATCCAACAGAAAGAGTTGCAATTTTTTTAATGCAAAATAAGATCCGCCGGTATCGTGGGCGGATAGTTATATTGAGTCCAAACCGATCGTTATGTATAACAAAAATTCAATCAATACATCTTATCATGAAAAATTGTTTCACATTCAGAAAAGTTCATCACTCATCACTAAAAGTATTGAGACCATTTCAAAGCGAAAAAGCTCTGTTTCATGGCTGCCTGTATCGTGGCAAAACCTCGTGGGATTTCAGAGTTTTCTCGGAGTGACTCGTTCAAACATTGATGAAAACGTTGTTTACATGTTATCAAATCCCAGTAGGAAAAGTTTCTGATAGTCCCCAAGAGCCTCAGTAGATATTGAATTTTGAACGACTCATCCCATCATCGTTTTTTGGGTCGAGATAGGGCCGCTTAAATGAGATCGACCAGAAAGACTGCAAACAGGGTAGATTACGGTCTTGATTCATTTCTAAGTAAAATCATAGATTGCCTGACAAGGTATGAATGCAAAATATTATCTACTTAGAATCAGAGTAGACCATTTATGAGCCCATTTTATCACGAAGAAGTAGCTTGTACTCTTTTCATATGTCTGGGTTCACTAATTCATCATAGAGATTTGATCACATGAGAAAACATTTTACGTGAGTTCCAAAATGGTGCCAAGCCTAACTCACGATTCTGAACAATTCATGTGATAAATAATCCCACAAGAAATCACGCCATATCGTTTTTCCCTCTTTCAGTTATCAAATTGTGATTGCACGAGTTAAGGCGTTTGAGAGTCAGTTCAACGAGTACATCAGAGGAATACATCTTGATCTGGTTCTATTCCACGATGCTCTTGTGCATCTGTTCCGAGTTTCAAGAATCATAGGAGCTCCGAGAGGGAATGCACTGCTAGTTGGCATTGGCGGATCTGGAAAACAATCATTAACTCGTCTAGCCTCATTTATGGCTGGATATAACTTCTTCCAAATAGTCTTAACAAGGTTTGTGCTCGCCACACTGTCTTGTCATCTCTGAAACTTGAGCAACTAACATTAAAGAGATGTCGCAAAAGGAAATCGCTTCGAAGCATGGAATTTACGTGGATGCCTTGAACAATCTTATTGTTCTTTATTTCGAAGTAGGGTGATCTTCTTGCTTCTTTATGAGATCAGATTGAATAATGAGAAAATTAGGGCCGTTCTTGCTCATACAAATTTTAATGGATATTAGTTTTCAGCTTTGCCGCATACAATGGAAGATGAATAGATTATCTGTATATGAAAATTCAGAAGCTGGTCGTATTATCTTGTCTTATTGATATCATTTACAGGAGCTATAACGTACAAAATTTCACTGAAGATCTTCGTAGAATCTATCGAGAGGCTGGCACTGGTCCCCGAGGTCTCACTTTCATATTTACCGATAACGAGATCAAAGACGAGGGCTTCTTGGAGTTCATAAATAATATCTTGAGCGTTGGCGAAGTGGCCAACCTTTTTCCAAAAGATGAAATGGATGAAATTCTGACCAACATCGTCCCTCTCATGAAAAGAGAGGATCCCAAAAGAGTGCCCACGCAAGAAAATCTCTACGACTTTTTCATATCAAGAGCGAGAAATAACTTACATATAGCTCTATGCTTTTCTCCCGTGAGTATTCAGACGTGAAATATTTCTAAAATTTCAATTATTGGGAATCTGTCGCTGCTATGTATAGCTTTCTGTCTCGTAAATCCCGCAAGCCCAATTTGTTGCGATTCATTCGGTTGATTGTGAGTTTTTCACTCGGCTTTCAATGCTTCTCTTACACCATTCTGTGATTGAATCTTTCAGGTGGGAGAAAAGTTCAGATCTCGGGCACTGAAATTCCCTGGCTTGATATCTGGTTGTGTAGTGGATTGGTTCTTCCGCTGGCCAAAAGATGCCTTGTGCGCAGTCAGTTACCACTTCCTCGGAAAGTATCAAATAATGAACACAAACGATGTCAAAGAACAACTTATTGAGATAATGGGGGATATGCAAGATTGTGTAAGCGATTCTTGCACTGAATACTACAACAGATTCCGCCGCCAGTGCTACGTTACACCAAAATCTTTCATGACTTTTATCGAAGCCTATAAAGTCCTGTACAAGCAGCGAGTGGAAAACATCGACATGCTGGCTTATCGCATGAAGAATGGTCTAAATAAGTTGGTTGACGCTGCCGCGCAAGTCGATGATCTGCGCGTGGTGTTGGTCAAGAATCAAGCAGATATAGCCGTGAAAAATGTCCAAGTAGAAGCTGTAAGTCCACACTCCAGACCTATGCTGATAAAAGGCTAAAGATTCTTCCGAGAGAATATTTTTATTTTCCATCTTCTGATCTGATACCTTAGGAAATAAGGTCTTTGCACCATAACTAGGAAATTTTTCATAGAATCCGTCAAAAATAGTCTCAGCGTATGACTCTGCTGTATAATATATGACTTATATATTTTCTTTGAAAGGTGTAAGGAATTTTCAATGACCTGAAGCATCCTCTTTCCATTAGATTTCCCACCTGATGCATACCAACATGAATAAGTCAGATTCTTCTCAGTGAATTTTGCTGATTGTCTAAATAGTTCCATCCTCTAACATTTTTATTCTCCCAACCTTTCTCTTGTTGGTCAATATCCTCATAGTGGTCCAGCTTCAATCTCTCAACTGAAAAATACTGATAACTTTTCTAAAGTGTTCGGAAATCATGAAGTATGCCTGTGTGATCCACGAATCACTGGAATTCAAAGATACGCCTCTCTGGAATCTGAGGAATGTTTAGTTAGGGTCGCGATTAAAGCCATGTCAGAGCAAATTTCAAGGTCCTCTTTGGAATTCAAATGTAGGAAGACAGAAAGCAAGGTCTGTGATCCGATTTTATGTATCCATTCAGGATTGCGAAATTTTATGGATGATTCCTCGCACAGACATCACCAAAATTCGTTGAGAAATTCAAACGACATAAATCACTGACGTTGATGAATACTAGCATACTCATATCTGATACATAGATCTCAAATATTCCACAGATTTTGGTCACTGTGAACGAAAAACGAAGTGATGCAGAGGCGGTGAAGGCCAAAGTACAGAAGTCGAAGGACGAGGCAGAAGCATTGTTGAAAATCATCTCAAAAGAAAAAGCAGTTGCAGAAAAAAAATTGAAAGCAGCTGAACCAGCCCTCATGGAAGCAGAGGCTGCTTTACAAGTTAGTGAATGACTCCTTATTTACATTTCCCCATCACGGTCTCAAAACGATAGGTACCTAGCCTAAAGCTTGGCAATTATTGCAACACGTAGAGCACGTATCGCCCATTACTTTCATATTCTTCTTTTTTATCCCCGAAAATTGACTAGAATAGATCTGAGAAAAGTACTGCTGCGCCGGAAGAAAGGAATTGAGGAACTCAGGCCCCAAAGATCAGTTTCAATACCCACTTTTAGGCTCCCTTCTCAAATCGAAGAGACGCTTGTTTTCGTACTCCCCGTGATGTCTACCCGTTTCGGAAATGAAATAAAAAGGGGGGGGGGTTGATTTTTGGAATGCGTTGCATTCATGTAATTGAAACATGTTTAGACTCATGGATTGATTTAACCAGTGTCATGGCACCACTGAGAAATCAGTCCACACCAGGAGGAAGATAATCCCGTTCTAATCATTCGGGGATGTCGAAGTATCGATCTTGAAGGTCCTCCGCCTCCGCCACCAACGAGATCTTGTCTCGCCGGAAAATGAGCTCTTGTGTTCTTACATTCATTGAAACCCGAATAGATTTTCAACTGAAAGAGAGCTATGTAGTTAGTTGAGAAGTAAGATGACTCTACAAATGACGAGGCCAACTGTGGCTGCGAGTACTCGTTACGCGACGCGAACATCGACTGAAGTGGATCCGGGTAAGAGCGAGCCGAGCTTTAGGCGCCTCTCAGAAACTTGTAGATCGGCTCCGATCTCGCGCTTCCGCAATTGACAAAGACACGTTTGCCGAATCTTCTGACGTAATTAGTGTTGGCTTGGGCTATTGCATTGCACTTCACTTTGTATAAAGGTCGCAGTATTCGCGATCCTGCCGATCATTTATGTCGCAGCCCGGCTGTCATCACACGTAAAGTTTATATATGTCGCAGGGAGTATGTAAAATCCGGCAGTTTATAAACTGCCGGGTGATTTGTTCAATACACACCCATTGAACATACTGCCATAATTCTGCCAGGCATTTTTTAAATTGCCTAGGCAGTTTATAAACTGTCCGGCGCCATTTGGACGATTTGTAAATACATGGGTCGAGTTACGAGTGACGATACGAAATTCTTGAATTGATTGAGACTGGCAATGTCAACCAATCTTGATTTACATGGCATTGTCAGTTGGATTTAGTTTTTCATCATAGACGGACTCATAGTAATTGGAGGAGGACAATTCCACTAAAAATTGAGCGTTTAAATCCAAGAGAAGAACAGAAATGAATCTATGTGAGATGGCGAGCAATTATCGGAAGTGATCGAATTATTCAAAAACAGTCACACATGAGCGAAAAATTGTCTGGCATTGTCACTCTTACGAAGGAAGAGAGTTCAGATTCAATTATTTTCTGACAAAGCTTGCATATTTAGAATTGAGCGGTCGTATTTGAACAAACTTTTTGCATGATTTTGAATAGCTAAGAGGAATACACATATCTGTTATCGGAGCAAAACTGATAGTCTATCTAATCTACTGACCACTTTTGAGAATTTCAATCGCTTTTGATAATCCTTTACAACCCCCCATCGATCCGTTATTTTTCTTTTCTTGGATTGACTCGCTCAATCTCTAATAGAAATTTTCTCTACTTATTCATGTCACTGATGTCCATGATGATTAACGTAATTCAACTGACAATGCCGCGCGAATCTTGAATTTTGGATCGTCACTTGTAAACCGACCTATATATGTATTCACAAATCGCCCAAACGGCGTCGGGCAGTTTACAAACTGTCTAGGCACTTTATAAACTACCGGATTTTATATATTGCCTGCAACATATACATACACTCGCTTCAGATGGAAGCGAGATAGTCGGAAAAAAATTCTAATCCACTTGCGGAAAGGGTTATAATATCCAAATTTGGGACTTTGCTGAAATTCATCTCGAAACTATAGATATAATCAGTTATTTTTGACATTAATTCTTCATCAACTCCAGTCAGAAATGCTCTAGAGGCAAAAGAGATGCATCGGTATTTAAATTCTCTTCGAGCTTTCCTAATTACGAATAGATTGGAACATTAATTTGTCAATGAATTTGAACGATATGATATTTCCTTTACAGACCATTAAAGCAACTGACATTGCTACCGTGAGAAAGTTAGCAAAGCCTCCCTATTTAATCACGCTCATCATGGACTGTGTATGCATTCTTTTTGGGAAAAAATTGGATCCTGTAAAACCTGACCCGGACAGAAACTTTCTGCAAGCATCGTGGAACGAGGCGTTAAAAGTATGTTTAGTACATGAGTCACCATTGATCCATTATGAGAGAAATTCGGCACTGAATCAATCGACACGTGAAAACAGAATTCTTAAGACTCTATGTTCGAAGAGTGGAAGAGCAAATATTCCAACATTCAATTGAAATCATAGCTCGCAATCGAGTATTTATCATTGCAATGAAGAGTACATTGATGGCTGTCCTCTCATCAGAATACATTCCCAATACTCCTTGCTAGAATTTGGTCATGTATCCATCTCAAAGCTTTGCGGAGGGCTAAAAGAATTTTGTAAACAAACTTCAACAACATTGTTCTTCCATGAAACTACTGAGCCTCGTCCTATCAAAGCATATAATTGATTGTATTGGTTGTGAGTCTAGGTGATGGCGGATGCAAAGTTTCTCTCTAACTTGCAAAATTTCCCGAAAGACAACATCACTGCAGAAACTATTGATCTCATGGTTCCCTATTTGAACTATCCTCTGTACACATACGAGGCAGCGAAAACAGCTTGTGGTAACGTCGCTGGCTTGATTCAATGGACCATGGCGATGGGTTCATTTTACGAAGTCAACAAGGACGTACTACCGCTGAAAGTAAGTTTTGCGTAATAATACAGTCAAGTGTAACGACCTCAAATCGATGGCAGATTATGATAATCATTCATGAAAATTATCGTCTTAAATTCCAGGCCAATTTAGCTATTCAGGAGGGAAAACATGATAAGGCGAACAGGAATTTGCAAGCTGCAGAGGCACTTTTAATCGCCAAGGATGCAGAGTTAAAAGGAGTTCAAGATGAGTTCGATGCTATTATGACTGAAAGACAAGTAAAATCAAAGTTTGATATAAAGTCCATCATTACATATCGTATTTCGTATTATGAAAATTATAACTTGCTCCGTTCCTTTTGTACATTTCAAAGTACGAGGAATTTGTGTTCATTGCTCGCGGTCCTCGCAAACACTTGAGAGCATCATGCGCTGTTACAACTCATAATAATGTGTTGATAGAAATGTAGGCGACCCTCTACAACGTATACGATAATTCTTTCGTTTGCAATTCTCTACTTGTAATCCTCTCTCGGTGCAATATCTTACAAAGTAGTCTGATCGGTGGATTTATGAATGAGATTTATCTCATTCTGGTTTTATGTTATGGATTTCCCAATTTCAACTCAATAAATCTGGGACAGCTAATACAATCCACTTTTAATTCGATTCGTCTGTCATCTGCACTCATCAAGATATCTCAGGAAGTGGCCTCTTGGTGATGTATCATATTGATTTAGGTGATAGTTGACCTAGCGGATTTGTGCCAAGCAAAAATGGACACCGCTAAAGCGATGATAGATGGTTTATCTGGAGAGCGCTCTCGATGGACCAATCAGCTTTCACAATTCAAATCGGAAACCGAACGACTCGTTGGAGATGTGCTCATCTTGACTGGTTTCCTCTCATATTGTGGACCTTTTAATCAAGAATTTCGGGTTTACATACAGAGGATATGGTTGAAATTCATTCAACGCAGGAAAATTCCAGTGTCGTTGAATATCAATATTATTGATTCCTTGACAGATACTGCAACGGTAAGCAAGAATCTTTGATACGATACGCGGGTCTTACGCAGATCTTACCATCATTTAGTACCACTGAATGATGAAACAATTCTACTTACAGACAGGAGAATGGAATTTACAAGGATTGCCCAACGACGATCTCTCTATTCAAAATGGAATTATTGTGACGAAAGCATCGCGATATCCGCTACTCATTGACCCTCAGTTGCAAGGTAAAACATGGGTAATAAATAAGGAGATGGAGAATGATCTACAGGTACGGTTTGCAATATAACTATTGTGGGGAATTTCATCTTCCCCCATCGAGAATCTGAGTTTCGAAAAAATTCTGCATCACTTGCGTTTGAGGAGTCGCTCGACCCTATGCTATGACTCAAACTCTCTGAACTTCGACTGACTTTGCGCAAAAGTCAGTCGATTCGACTGGGATTCCGTCCGGTCGCAGCCTTCGAGTGGCAGGCATCTCACTCGAAATTGACTGAATTGGACGCAAGGTCAGTCGAAGAAACTTAGAGATAAGACTATTGATATCTCTTTTTCAATCATAGATATGATTTCTTTATTGAGGACTCGCCTGCTCAGATTTTTGAATCATGGAAACTATTAGAACCTATACCTTATACATTTCAATATTTCTATGAATAAAACTATTCCTATTTTCTATTCAAGCTGACAATTTTGGCACATAAATACTTCCGAAATCATTTGGAAGACTGTGTTTCCATGGGTCGACCCCTTATTATTCAAGATATTGGGGAAGAACTGGATCCGGTATTAGATAACTTATTGGAGAAAAATTATATAAAGATTGGATCGTCTCTCAAGGTGCATTCTTTCTCCATACCACTTTCGACTTTTATAGGAAGTGGGGTCTTTTTGCTGGTTGAGAACTTCTCTGTGAGATTTGTAATCATTTCGACTAAAATACAAGCATGTTCAAGCGACTCATGAACAAACAATTGATTCACAGTCGACTCATAGTTTCTCATACTCAAAGATCAATTTTTCCAAGAAAATTACTTCGCAAAAAATTCTAGTCGGAGTATACTCCCTTACTTGGTGGTTTGATTGATGATTCCATTCTAATCTTCCTTATTTGATCCTGATAAGCTTATTAATTCGACCTCATATATGTATCAGACATTCCCAAAATCTCTAGTAAAACGGAACGTTCACTCATGTCCATTTCAATAATCACACATATACACACAACTCTTATCCTTTGGTCTTTTGATCCGCCGTTTATGTTGAGTCATTTTACATTCCGGTATTGTGATCAAAAACTCTCAACATGTAAGAAATTAAGTTGTGATCAGAAAGACTCCACTTCGGGCTCCTCGTCGTATCAATCACATGAAGAAAGTGACTAAAACGCTATAATTCATTGATATCAAGGTGAGACTTGGGGATAAGGAAGTCGATATCCACGAAGATTTCAGACTTTACATAACGACGAAACTTCCAAATCCTGCATACCCTCCGGAGGTTTTTGCACGATCTTCTGTCATAGATTTTACAGTAACGATGAAGGGATTAGAAGACCAACTCCTTGGAAGAGTTATCCTCACAGAGAAGAGAGAGCTTGAAGACGAAAGAACTCAGCTCATCGCGGATGTTACGGCCAACAATAGAAACATAAAAGAGCTAGAAGCGAATCTTCTTCATAAGTTGACGACGGTTCAGGTTTGTCTAGAAAATTTCCGCCAATTCTTAACATTCTGGTTAGGTATGAAATCTAGGTGATGTCTTGAAGGCTGCTTCCACAGTGATCATCTTTTGAAAAAATTTCCGCAAGATTAATTCGCGTGACGTCGGCAATTCTACGAGAGATAATCACTAATTTGAGCAGCCTTCAAGACACCACATCCATTTTTCAAATAGTCGGGATGGTATTATACAGTTAGGATCCGATGTCGTCCATATCTTATCGAATTTATCTGACCATCATTCATCCAGGGTCCTCTGATTGAAGATATAGAGCTGATGTCAGTTTTGAATAATACTAAACAAACTGCAGCTGAGGTCAATGAAAAATTGATCATTGCGAAAGATACAGAGATAAAAATAAACACAGCGCGAGAGGAGTTTCGACCTGTGGCTACTCGAGGGAGTGTATTGTACTTCCTTGTTTGTGATATGGCTCAAGTGAATTGCATGTATCAAACTTCATTGGCTCAATTTTTAGAACGATTTGATGTATCGATGGAAAAGTAAGTTCATACTGATATCCTGATTATAGTTTGAAGTAGTACGACCTTGATTCAAAAGTTCGAGTCATAATCGTAAAGTCTGGTGCAATTGAATCGAGCATAAATACTGAAACAAAGTTCCGAAAAAAAATTGATCGAGTGAATAAATAAGTACGGTACATTGTACTTTTGGGCAATCACAAACAGTCATGTTGAACACTTTGAATGGCAGTTTGATTTTTTAAGCTGGAGGGTTTCACGAAAAGACTATTTCATCGAGACGAGTGAGCTACCAATTTGTCCATTTTTACCAGACTTTCTGGCGATAACCTAGCTACGCGATGTAAATTCTCCAAGAATTCCCATCCAAGGATGATTATCATCAAGAACAATCAAATTTAGACTCGCAGTCACTTTAGATGTCCAATCTCACGACGGTATTGTTGAGAACCATATTTGATCAGAGGTGGCCCAGCTTGACTTATTACGAGTAACTCATTAAAAAGTAATGCAGCACTGATCTAAAGCAGTCGAGTTTATGCTCGATTTTAACCATGTTTCGACTGAAACTCTTTTCATTTGGATAAGTTCCTGTCTAGAGTATTTATGATGTATCGATGACTAAATAGATCAAAATCTTGCACATTTGTATATCATTTAGAGAACTTCAATCACTAACGTTTTTTGATAATCGCTCAAAATTATCGCGATTTTTGGATTAATATCTTAATACATCTTTCTAGATCTCCGAAGCATCCGCTGAATCAAAAGAGAATTAATTATATTATTGAATACCTGACGTACGAAATATTCAGATTCAAATCTCGAGGTCTATATGAAATACACAAGTTTATGTTTGGACTACTCATGACTCTGAAAATCGATTTGGAACGTGAGTTGATAACTCACGAAGAGTTCCAGTATTTGATCAAAGGAGGAGCAGCTCTCGACTTGAACGCAGTTGAACCAAAACCTCCGAGTTGCAAATGGATTACTGACGTTGTCTGGCTGAATTTGGTGGCACTTTCATCACTGCCTAAATTTCAGAATATAGTGAATCAAGTTATCTCTTCTGACAAGACGTGGAAGAGTTGGTTCGATAAAGATGCGCCAGAAGAGGAGGTGATCCCAGATGGCTATGATTCGTTGGACACATTCCGTCGATTACTGATCGTGAGGTACTTCAAACGATCACGCTCCTCACAACTCATCACCCTACACTTCACTGGTTGTCGGACGCTTTCGTTTCCACGACTGCAAATTGAAGAAAAATATTTGAGTGACCTAAGTGATGATCATTCCATTAAGAAGTTAGCTCAGGTCACTGATTTCGTCCCATTCGTTTTCTCCCATTATAAGTGTTATTATAAGCAAGCGTAAGATATGATGCTGAGTCAGATTGGTGATATTCACATTTTGATGTAGATCAAATCTTGTCTTACTTGTAGCACTGTTTTGTAATCTGATGCTTCCAAATATGTTAGGCACCTCTGTATGTTTGAGTGATTTCGGCACGGGAACACGATTGTCCATTGTTCAAAAAGCCCGGTGCGCTCCGAAGTAAAAAATAGAGGTACTAATTCCACGCTTTGATATTTGAACGCGGGAAGTAGTACTCTTACAAGTGGAGCGTAACCTTGAAATCTGTGATGCGAATCCATTGACTGTTTTCATTCCTTCAAAATCCTTCAAGCAGTTTCGAACTTTATCAATAGACTGTGATTCGAGAAAGGATGGGCACTCTGAAAACGCACAAGAACTAGGAACTGATTGAACAAAATAGCAATGAACTGTATTACGAATCGCAGGAATGCTACCTTATAACTTCGTAGTCTCTTTTTTTTCTCTACCCTATTTCATTCGTATTTTTTCCAAAATAATTAAGATGAACCCTCAACTCATACACGTTCATTTCCACGCCGATTGAATGCCGACCATGCCATTAGTCTATTCTTTCAATTCTCTTCCTGATCTGTATCAAATGCACTCATGATTGTGAATTCCATTTTCTCAGAGCGTGGTGTATGGACAGAGCTCTCTCACAATCCAAAACATACATAGCTAATTCTCTGGGCAAAAAATTCGCAGAACCAGTAATTGCTCTGTTAGATGTGTTGCATTCGGAATCAAGACCAAACACACCGATGATAGGATTCCTAAGTATGGGCTCTGATCCAACCCCGAGTATTGAACAGCTCGCTAAGAAATTGGAATTAAAGTGCAAAAGTATATCCATGGGCCAGGGTCAGGAAGTCCATGCAAGAAAATTGATGGACTCCGCAACGAAAGACGTATGCATACTACTTGGATAAAACTAATTTTCAGTGGAAAGGTCAATGAGAATCCTGATATTCATAATGAGTCTCAAATAGGGTTTCTGGGTCTTGTTCCAAAACTGCCATTTGGGTCTGGAATACATGGCTGAGCTCGTTAATACCATCATGGAGATGGAGCCTCCTCATGAAGACTTCCGAATCTGGATTACTACGGAACCGCACACCAAATTCCCCATCTCTCTACTGCAGATGTCTCTGAAATTCACGTGCGAACCACCACAAGGTACTGTCAATCTCAGTCCTCAGTGTCATATCCTCAATCATCCTTGTTCTCTTTTTTTGCCAAATTCGGGTGGGATATTTGATACCTTGTCTAACTCAACTATGCGACGTGTCTAACGCCTGTATTATGCTGATAGTTGCTTGAACATCAATTATGATTCCATACACGAACCAGCAGTACTATCGTTCGGAAGAGGTGCTCTGAGCTTCTTATCACGAAATCCTAGAGGAATTGCTTTTGAATATGACTGGGATATTCACAAAACCGGATGTTCCCGAACTTTCACGATGATGATGTACTTGTGAATTTCGATTTTTGTATGCAATTCGTTCACTATTCATGAGCCTGGCTGCTCGGATTACAATGAAATTATCAGCTGATGATCTAGTCCTACTATCAAAACATTATAAGAATCATGATTTGTGCGACGAAATACTTTATTCAAATTTCACCTTGCCCAAGTACTTCTCCACGTCTTAAATCAAATCAGAATCGTTAGAATAAATTTATATCTCTTAAACACAAGTATTTATTCAAAGAAATTTGGAAAAAGTAGTATCAACTATGGCCACAGTCATATATCAAATATTAGCAGAAAGTCTCTGATTTTGCTTGTAGCTGTTGATTGTAGCGATGGATCGTCCCTTAGACAGTAGCCAACCGAAAAAAGCTCCCAATCCCATCTATCGATATATAAACGGGTGGAGGAGTCTATTTGGATACTGATTTCTGACCCGAGTTACAAATATTTGGAGCAGCACTATAAAATCATTCCGCGGTTAAGCTGCTCTCTTTCACTTGGTATAATTATCTTTGTACTCGTGTGAACCATGAACTAATCGATGTTTACAGCCCAAAATTTAAATATCGAGAGTCTTGGCTTTTCATTGGTCTATCTCAGAAGTCCGTTTCGACAACCCCAAGCTCTACAATCACTTTTCCAACGTAAGCTTCTCTGGTAGGTGCCACAGCCAGCGCCACGGCTGATGCTCGTGCGGGAAATACTTCTTCAAAATCTTGACTTG
>JAPYYZ010000740.1:0-18166 GCA_030522705.1 Eretmocerus eremicus
AACTCGATTGGAAACAAATCAAGAGATCGCATGGAACGTTCCAATCAGATGCTGATTGGAAACAAATCAGTCTTGATTGGAAGGGGTTTAGAGTGTAACTTGAAAAAGTATGCCATGAGACATAAGGATGAGAATCCATACTTGTGTTCATTGGATAACATGGCCTTTCATGAGAGGGAAAGCCTGGATAGACACGTGGCGACACGTACAGCAGGGAGACAATGTTGCAGCGAGGCCATTGAGCGGGAGAGTCAAATGAGTACACATACAGGTGAGATCTTCTCGTATTCATTAGCAACTAAAGACTTTAAACGGGAGTCGCATTGGGATGGCATACGATTCGAATGCAAGTGGCAAGCTTTTCTCTCGGGATGAACAAGATTCAATATGAAAAAATACGACGTCGGGTTAGTGTACGTTGAGAGATTGAGATAGATGAAATTGTGAGTGGGGTAAGACGGTCGCCCCTAACTGAGACAGGTCTAGTTCTAGTTGATGTAAGTTATCGATTTTGGAGGACAAAGTCGGGATATGATAGCAAATAACTCGCTTTTACAAATGTTTCATTCACGACGCTTCAGTCACCAGGTTTTGTCGGCCTTCATAGGTACTAGACACGTGAAATATTGTATTCAGTGATCAGCTGTCTAGTGAGGGAAGAGTAGTAGAAAATACTCTATCTATCAGATCGCACTATGTGATTTGCTGCCCACATATATTCATATATAAAAGTATTTTGTGACTCTTTACTTCGAATGTATTTGGGCGAATCCGCTGAACTTCGAAAATCACGACTCAATGAGCGAATATCTTCAACATACCTCCACCCATGCCCAATCAACGAATGGAATATCATCAATCAACTGAGACAAGCGGACAGATTACGGGGCAAACCGCGGCAGCAGAACAGGAGAGCCACGCATGCGCCAGTTGAGCTCAGGGCCGCCGGGGTTAGTCACGTACTTTGGATATTACCAGCGAAATATGAACGTACTTTCGAAACGAGTCAAGAAAAAATAGTATTTTGCGTACGGCTGAGAAAATAGACGCCCTCGACTGTGTGATATTCAGGAAGATTTGTTGTCAAACAGTTACGGAAACCCAACTTCTCAGCCTAGTACAGTGATATATTATCCACAATGCGTCGAATTATCAAGAATTTTCAAGATAACCAGGATCAAATTACCTATAACTTCATTATAGTCCTAGACCCTTCATAGAACTTGGACAGTCGAGTTAATAATGGACCACAGGCCCACATCTGGTGTCCTATTACTCATGAGCACCTTCTTCCGCGATGCGCCCCCCGGTGATGCATGCTCTATCTCGGATTGTCGACGTCAGAATATGATTTGCTATAATCGTTTTACTCTGTGCCGACCTTTTCGATGTGAATCGTTGATTCGTCGATTTTGAAGATATTTGATAATTCTATACCATATTCGACGGAGTTGCAGCAATATCGATATTGAAATGTGTTTCTAACTGGAGGAAGGTCGAAACATAACTTTACAGTTAAAAGACAACCATACTGTGCACTCTCGAAAAAGCATCATGATTTTATCAATTTACTACGGATAGAATGCATTTTACATAAGTGAGAGAGGTTACAACTAGGAACGCAAGGAAGGCCATGACGCGTATGCCAATGCGGATTGCTCTCCTTCTATTGTGATATTCATCAATTTCTAATCAAGAAGTAAAATATCTTTACATGGGGAAAGTGAAATGAGGGGTTCAAGTGGACACCTTGTTGCTCATACCAATCTTCCCAATACTTGACATACTAATCCGAATCTCAAATCGGTCTAAATATGCGATAATTCGTTCCAGGAACATCGAGACTGGCTTGCGAGACTGTTTCGGAAGACTTAGTAGAAAATCGAGTTACAAAGCCACTTGAAGATGAACGGAGAAGTCCCGAGAGAACAGATGTAACACAACATCTCGTAGGTTACCAGCCAAAAATGGAATGCACTGAAGATCTAGACGCGATGGGGATGCCGCCCTGTACATCAGGGAGAGAGAATCGTAATGTCATGATTTTAAATATTCATCTTGTTTGTACGTCATGTATACAGGATGAATGACAGCGTTTACATTTGAGAGAATATTCCATTCATCAGTAGTCATGTTTAGAAGACAATCCCCGACAGATGACAGTTTCGAATGAAGTTCCTCGTTTTGCTTAGTTATGAAACTTACGATCAAATTCGATTCGACATACATAAGCAATGAATCATTACAGTTGCATCATGTGGCGTCATGAGAGATTGTCTAGCAGAGATCCCAGAGGTGCAGCAACCCAAAGAAGAACATTTGAGTCCTGACGGAGCATATGTAATACTAGATTTAGTGGAATGTCTACCA
This sequence comes from Eretmocerus eremicus, assembly GCA_030522705.1. Lineage (NCBI taxonomy): Eukaryota > Metazoa > Arthropoda > Insecta > Hymenoptera > Aphelinidae > Eretmocerus > Eretmocerus eremicus. Next base: position 2,371 of record JAPYYZ010000740.1, read on the forward strand.
AAACAGGAAAAAATCGAGGATTGCGCCGCGTTTGATAGGTCTCTTTGTACACCAGGAACACAGCATGGTAGTGCCATTAAATTACATTTGATATGCTCTATGTGAATGTAAGAGTTTTGTGAACAATCGATTCCCTTTTGAGAGGAATATCACACATAATCATTTCATTTGAGAGAATATTTCATCCATCAGTAGTCATTTCAGAACGATTCTCGAAGAATTGGAGCACTGAATGCAGCTCCTCTCTTGGCTTGGTCTTGAAAGTTAGACTCAATTCGATGTTCATCAGCAATGACTCATTACAGTCGGATCATGTGAGAGGGAGAGGGATCGTCCAACAGAGATCCAACAAGTAGATCAACCGAAAGAAGAAACAATGAGCCCTGAAACATCAGATGTACTAAATTTCGGAGGTTGGCTACCAAAAAAAGAAGAAACTGAGTTTGGCGAGGCTTCGAGAATGTTCCCTTCTACTTCAGGAACTCAGGACGGTAATATCACGACATTGCACCATTACTTGATATACTCATTTATGAGTGGATGGGTTTCTTGTTTGAGATGGGGTTTCAGTCAAATCTGGCTGCTTGCTGAATCTTGTGTTCCTCCTGATGATCCATTTGCCTCCACGATTATCACAATTCAAGTCTATCCACTCCAATCTCGCAAACAGCATCAGTCCTGTCTATTTGGTCTGAAACTCATGGCTGCAGAAGAATGCTTCTGATCTCTATCCGGCTGGCAAAGCGGGAAGTATCTCTACTATTTTGGAGGAGCTGGTCCGCAGTAATCTCCTTGAAGCACGAATAGGCTATTAACTGCCTTGAAGAATCCATAATTCATCCCCTTCGGATTAATTTGTTCACTCGTATGCAATTTGGGTACCGAAGGAATGAATTACCTAATTAACCGCTCAATTTGAAATCAATTCCTCCTTCTGTAGAGACGGTATTGGTGTGTGCTCCCGCACCACTAACTCTTATACGACGCATTGCTTTTTTCGTTGGTTTTCGATGTTACATCCAGTTGAGTCGAGCCCCAGCCCTCCATTTCATTCGACAATTTGTTAGAGGAAACCTTCCCATCATCATTGTATATCTCAGACTCTTCGAATTTAATTGTCGCATACTCATAGGATTCGATTGATTTGCATCTATTTCTAAACAATTGTTGCTCGAAACGGATTTTATTTCAAGAAGTTCAGATGCGAATGCTGTATCAGATTTTAGTTATTATTTGAGTAGTTCTCATTCCTAAGACTTCGGGGGCTGCATACCATCTGCTCATGAAAGAATGAGACTATCATTTAAAACTCCTGTGAGATCCATACCTTGTCATCTCCGACAATGGCCTCTCAATGATGTTTGAAGTATCAAGAAATTCAAAATTCCCATCCTTACACATTCGTTTTTCTTCCCCTAGAGCGAGCCGATGGTGCCGACTTCGAAGGGTCCAGTGTCATGTTAAGATCCGCATTATTGTCAAGTATGGACATGAGTGAATGTTATTTACAGATTGAAGTCAAGGATGAACTCGATCGTATCAAAAAAGAAATGCTTCGTTCTGAATAAAACTGCGCGCCCCGCATTTTAACGCAATATGTACAGAATGGAAATACATGGTATTCTATCGATATCAGCGAGTGATACTTGCTGCAAGAACACCATAAGTCGTCGATACTTGACAAAATACTCACATTACGCTGGCTCACTTTTAAAAGGATATGGGATGGCCGGGAGGCGTTGCTGATTCTTTCTGTCGAGGGATGTCGTGGGCCAGAGGACATGACGTTATTTGTCCGTTGTCGTACCATTGTTTACCGTTTGTAAAGTATTACAGTCGTCCCTGTTTTTACGTGGAATTTTTCTACGCGGTTTTGATTTTACGCGGATCGAGAATTGATACCATCCCTGTTTTTACACGGAAATTTTCCTTGATTTTACGCGGTTTAATATCTGATTTGAAGTGACCGCGAACGGCGCGAATGTTCAAATGTAAACAAAACCTCCTATTTCGACGCGATGGCCTGCGAAAGGAAGAAATCATTCTCAGACGATAAAATTGTGAAGAAATCTAGAAATGTCTCAGATTTGGAAACCAAAATCAAAATTCTCGATCAACTCAAAGCTGGAGATAAAATTTGTACCGTTGCTGCTAGATTTCAAGTAAGATACATTATGTCTCCACAGAGGCTATAGGTAAAATAATATCAATCAACATTCAACTACTGGCGACGAAGGTTCTACAAATGTTGTGCTATCGTTATGGAAAAACTTCACAATTGCAAATTCCATTCGAATTGTTCAAAAATCTTGGTCAGACGAAGAGCTTTCCACTGAAGATTTTGAAACAATTCCGCAACCTGAGAACGAAGATTCAGCTAACGAACCAACCCCAGAGCGAACTTTGAGTCATAAATCAGTCACTAGAATTTTGAACAAGCTACGGGAAGCGATTGATGAAGCATTAGAGCTTGATCCTTTCATGACGATCCAGCATGAAATTCAAGTATGAATGTGAATTAGCTATGCGAGCTTACGAAGAATTGCAGGAAGATTATATGAGGCGCATCAAACAAAATCGTCTTACCGATTTCTTCTCGAAAAATTCGTGAGATAGTCATTTAAGTTACTCATTAAAGAATGAGTAGCTATCATTGATTGTTGCATTATCAAGTATCAATAAATTCGACGCGAAATATCACCGATTTTCTCGTTTCCAGCGATTTTTTCGTAATTTAGCTCCAGCGTGGAACGAATTACCCTGTTTCCGATAAGCGCAACGTCTTTTTTTACGCGGTTTTTTGTACGCGGTTTTTTTGCACGCGGTGCTTTCACGGAACGTATTAGCCGCGTAAAAACAGGGACGACTGTATATCCAATAAGGTTGGCCGTGAGTATATATTGAAGGATGATAAATTCATGAACAGTATTATGAACACAAATGAGGAAGCTTTTGCGAAGAAACAATCACGATACATGATTACTATAGTCGTCCTCTTACATCGTATAGCATACCGTTTCGTCCAAGCTGGTCGACTTCTCCGCGACGAATTAGAGAGAAAGGACCCCGCACAAAATGCGGGTATTTTGGCTCCCGGCTGAATTTGATGAAACTTGGCGAGCTAAGAGATTAAATCACGCTGATTGTGATTCGCGAACTCTTGTTGAGCTGCTATGTACCGTTCGCTACATATAATTTAATGAAGTCGTGGAATTTTGGGGTTACAGGGGCTCTGTTTGCTCTTGCCGAAGTGTGTTCCGCATTCGATTTTTCGTCGAGTTTACCGCATACCATATCCATTTCTTCTGAATAGTTTATTGGACATCAAAATCTGATTGTATCATTTTATTTCATGCCAATAACTGCAGAATGGCTTGGAAGAAAATGAAAACTGCCGCTGCCCATCACAAAGTTCAAATTCACGCGCGGAGAAAAGTCATATCAGAGGAATGAATTTGTCAATGATTGATGAAATTCTATTGAGCATGTAACTGCTCGAATGGATTTTGAATGCATCTTCATATTCATAGTATATCCATGGATGAATTTTGAAAAAATTTTACGTCTGAAAATTGGATCCGTGAATCATCTCGGGAATCCTATCGGGGACCGAAAAACATATGATCTATATGGAATAATTTAGAATATCATATCGAGCATCTTATTAAAACGACAGATTGTGAGGACGTGCGTATCAATAAATTTTGAAACGAGTTCTTATTAAAAAAATTGATGTGTTCATTAGCTTAAAGGTCCTATCGAGTATCGACGAACATTGGACATATTTCATGATAAGGGCATGTATTTGTAATTGTTGAGAAAATTCTATTCAGAATCTAATTCAAAACTCAAATTAGCTGGCGAAACTTCCGCGCAACGCGAAATCAATACATTTTTATTAAAACTCATATCGAAAAAAGAACCTTTCAATCATCTCAAGAATCCTAACTATTGCGTATCGAGTTAGGAGGCTGTAAGAATTCAAAAAGACGCGCGCCGCGCGAGCGCTGTGAATCATCGATCGATGGTTTTCATTATCATCCTCCGGCACGAAAGAGGTCACAAATAAAATAAGTATGGATACAGACAGACGCAGGTTGAAGATCGATTGCAAGGTTGTGCACGGCCTTCTCTCCGTTCGAGCTACGAATGGCCACAGTCATAGCTAAATTTGTAATAGGCATACTTTTTTCAAGCGCGATATCCGTAGCGACGTAACAATACTGAGTTTTCGGAGCGCTTGCGTCTGTCGGCAACGTCACCTGATGCATCGAATCAAAAGATATCGCACGCAATGAGAACCAGACATGAATTCACACGTACACAATACATACGACTCAAAGCGCGGGAATCTGTCTGATGGATACAGATATTACGCAACGATCTCAAACGAAAAGCAGCAAATCTTGGATATCGAAGTTGTCCATTAATGAGGTAGGATTTCCAAGCAAGTCATCGATCCGGTTAAGATACCTCGTTCAAAACCCATCGACTAAATGATCTAAGGCAAAAAACGATTACTGATCAGAGGTTTTGCTTCGAGAACTCAAAAACTGTCTGAAACTGTTATTGGGACTCTTTATTCGGCATCTCATCTTGCATTAGTCACGAAAAATGGTGCGCAGAGGGTCAAAAGGATGCTTGAATTAGTTTACCTGTGGCGAGGGAGTACAGTTGCTTCCAAGAAAGCGCAGCTATGCATCATGATGTTGATCACAGTACGAGTCATGGGCGCAGATTATATAATGCTGTTTTTAGTTTAACCTCGCTGTATAAAGGCCCAAAACGATTAAGTACGTGACTTCCATAGAATAACTCGCATTGAGTTCACGGGCTATGCCTATCAAACTGGAGCATCTTGTGCACTCTCTTCTCATCCCTCGTACAACAAAAAACTCTCTTCACAGAGACATACCCCATTTCCCTCGCCATTTCCAAGCTCACAAAGGAAAAACAGATGTATCTTCCCAATGGTAAGAAAATAAATTCGACTTTTCCAAGTCAATCAAGTTACAACGTCTATTGACACTACTCGAATGAATGTATAAAATCATGTCCGAATACAGATTCTCGTCCGTAGCAAACACGGTATAGAATCAAGCGCCACGTTGACGAGGGCAAAGGCATGAAAAAGAAGGGTTCACCTTGATAAATGTTTAATGAGACGCCGCGGTGCATAAATTTGCCTAATACCCCAATGGAAAGTTCAAATGAAAGAAAGTGGCGAGTGATTAAGCTACACCGCGTCGCGGCAGTGATTGGACTCGACGAGACCGCGGCAAAGGCGACGACCATCGTCATATAGCCAGAGCTGAGGTAGATATAGGTCCGTGGCGCTAGATAATCGAGAGTACGTCCTCTTTAATCAAACCCGCAGATTCCTCCGTCATAGCGCTCTCGCTCTGTGATCTTGTTCCTCTCTTCATTTTTCGAAACTTGTCTCTTTGCGCGCGGCAAACCCGGCCTGGACAAACGGGTTGGGCAGGATTTCGACCCGGATGAAGAGAGTCGCACAGATGTTGGACGCAACGATGGCTATCGTAGCGCTCTGCGACTCTTTAGTTCTTGTAGTAGAGGAACATTTTTTGGTTGGGAGTTGTTTGGAGTTTTTTGTATTGTGGCGGGGCTGGGTGAGGACGAGGGGCTGTTTTTGTGTGTGTGTTCAAGAGAGGATATTCGGAAATATTTCTGGAGAAAGGAGTGATATTTTTAGAAACGACTCTATATCCATCGATGAAACATGGAAATGAGGAAACAGGGATAGTGGAGAAAATTTAATTAGAAATATTGGTGGTATGGATGACCGAGTGACGATGAATCACATCGAATATTCACAATAACAGCATATCTAACTTTTTTTGAGCATTTTTCTTCGAGTAAAAGTTTCTGAATAATTATCTCATTCCTCGTATTTTGAGAGGAGTTTGATCCAGTAAAGAAGTTTGCATAGTCTCGTTCGATTCTCTTAGATTTTCGAATAGATACTGTTTGGTGAATACTTTGAGGATTTCCTTCTAACTCTCGAAAAAATTCATCACATCAACATTCTCAACGACTTCTTCCAACCTATAGTGAATCATCGGAACCTTCCTCTCATTCCTAATCGTATCACAAGAACATTGTTTCCGATCAAATATGATTTTTGAGGGACGTTCAGAAAGTGAGTCAAAGTGAGATTGTTTATAGAGAACGAGATATCTAATGTGAATCAGTTCACCTCTTCCAAAGACTTTAGTTGATATCCATCATCATGGTTGATCGTTGATTTACACGTTTGACTGAGAAGAAAAGTAACACAGAGTGTCCCTTCTTCACTGGCCGTAGCACAGATTTTCTGAGTCTGCAGCTGTCTTTGTGAGCCAAGACCACGATACGGTAGCATAGAAACTCAACCTGGGCGCTTCCGACTGTGCTTTTTTGATATTCTTCAATCTTATTGATCAGCGGAGCGTTATTTACAGATATTGAATGACGTGAGCTCGTTGTTAAATTTTGTAGCGAGCGGATGAAGGCTCAATTCCCAATCTTTAGATTCTCTGAATCTTGAATCTCTGAATCTTTGAAGTAGCAGTCCTTGAGTTGGAAAATACAAAGCAGCTGCGTCGAATTCGGTTATTCTTCCTGAATCTTCAAACATTTTGAAAGTTTTCTATAATAATTTCTCTGTCAATGCAAGCTCGTACCAGTTGACCAATTAGATCGAAATAATTGTCTAGCGTAGCAACTCTACTCTCGTATCGACAACGAGTACAAACAATTTGAATAGACACCCATATTACATACGCATTAGATGTATGATAGCCAACAATGTGTTCTCAAGCTGTTTCACTCCTCCCACGTAGAGGCCTATTTAACTATAAATTAACCACGATATACGCACACCGCACAAGTTTCTCAAAATAAAAGTTTGGAAGGGAAGAATCGCGTACGCGCAAGCTCACAAAGGTTCCGTCGTATAACATATACAATATTCGATAACATTGTTGCGCGGCTCGACTCGCTCGGTGCGGCCATACAACATTTACATATCAAATCGGCTTATCGATGCAGCCTCCGGCCAGTCCGGCTTCCGCAAATTAATGAAGATAACTTTGACGTTCTCGAGAGAGCAAAGGCTCGTTGCTCCCTGCATTTTGATATACGCTTATACAATTGCATATCAAGGGATGGTCGAGAGGGTAATTGTCGTATCTTTTGTGTTCTCGCTCTCCAGTGCTACAAACTCTAATTACTCCGGCGTGAAACGAGTATTCACAAATAGGATGGAGCGAATGGTGGGACGGAAAGAGAGTCAGAGATAAGGTTGAAGAATCAAAACGAACGAAAAATGATCAGACTGGTTGTGCCTATTTGAGAAGTATTGCCAAAGTCCTGGAAGATTGAGAATCCCTTTTTGGGATCAGTTCTTGATGCCATCTCTTTGATGGTCCTTGGAGTCTTAAACTGTGTTTGATGATACTTTCTCCCTATGTCACGTAGAGCGAGCGACTCCACAATATGGTCATATCCTACTCAAGTCACTCTGGATGTAATGCCGTGAGGATCGGTAAAGTTCCTATTTTCTTGACTGCTGGTGTTACAGACTTGTGGGAAATTGACAGGATGCAAGCTTTACCAAAAAAAATTTAAGTAACTTGGAATCCATATGAACTTATAATCAATTAAATAATGATTAGAGAAATACTTATAGTAAGGTTTCCAGGTTCTATTTAGTTGAAAAATGAGAAGAAAATCTGAGTGTGGAGCAAAGAATTTCCATCGAAAATTCATTCAGTGATTGAAATTTTTCCCCGTAATCCAAAATTGCTAAGAAGAATTGAAAGAAATTAAGACGCATGAACTCTACGAGAGAAAACTCCCTTTGAATCTGATTATTTGTGCCAAATTAGAAATCCATAGCCTAAATTCTGTGTATATTACAACTTCTGGATGCTCTTTTAATGCTCTTGACTGGAATGGTCTAGTACATTAATTTTGAATCAGCAATTCCCCAGATTTTGATAATCAAAGATGCCTTTGGAGATTTCATTAGCATGTTAACACTTGATAGAGATACAAAATCTGCTCATGAATCCACAAAGTGATGGGCCTCGAAATCACACAGTCGTATACGTCATCGATGTTTCTTCAATGATAGAGTGATGGGATGAAGTTACAAAAACATTTTCAAACTCAGAAGACCAGCATTTCCCACGGAGATATTGACGACGTTATTGGAAAACTGTTACATACTCGGATAGTTTGAATATTTCCTCCATCAGTTTTCTCGGTAGAAGCTCCAAAGCCTCTCATGAGATTGCATCGTCGCTTTCCATCATCCATATGATGCATATATTTGCACTTACAATCAATAAAAATTCTTACATAATCTTCATCACAATTTCACCAAAGACCTAATTTTTCACTCAATCATGAAGGGATGTTGGGAAGCTCTCATAAATCATGAAAAATTAATGCTCGGATGAGAGATTCGAGAACTCGAAAACTCTTCCAACGACCTGAATATTCCACAATTTTCCGAGCATAAATCTTCTCACCCGCGCAGAATACGCGACCGAAATCTCTCATGCGGGAATCTGCAGCGCGTCGCAACAAAACAATTTTAAGAATTTTCACGAGAAATATGTAGCCCAGAGCAAAGCAGCTTAACCAGTGCTGCACACATGAACCACTACACTCACAGAGATGCAAAAAAGTGGAATCGTCAAGCAAAGAGCCGCGAAACGAGGTATCTGCTCCATAAAACTCTCTACCTCCAGCTCATGCAAATAATTTCACATCTCTTCAGACCCACGAACTCTTCCCTCTTTTCATTTTGTCTCTCAAAGACGTTCTAGCAGGATCATGCTTTGCCCAAGCATCTTTTGAAATCAAGAGCCAATCAAAGAAAACATCCTCGCAACCGTTCTGGCGATCACCTATTAAAAATCCACGGCACCCCATGGAGCTTCCCAAACCCCCACCGAGACGTCAATTATTCTGCACCATTGTTCAGCCGCATGAGAAGCTCATCCTCTACATAGCCATTATAGTCGTATTTGAACGCCTCTACACTTACTATCCTCCCATTTCCTGCCTTTATTCTGCTCCCTCTCTCTCCACACTGGCTCCTCGTCATTTCCCTGTTTTTCTGCCATTCGCATTCTCTCCTCGCAGCCACTCCAGCCTTATTCCGCGACGATCTTCGCCACATCCTCTGGCCCTTTCCGTTTCCTTGTTTCTATTCTCGCATCCCCTTTGCGTACGCACACTCATACGCTGTGGCTATTCTGTTACGCGCGAATGAACACGTTGGTCTCTGAGTTTGGTTTCGCCTCTCTGACTTTTGCATGCGCGATTTTCTTCGTTTACTCATTGTTTCAACTGCACCCAGACTCTCGAGCAATGTGAACCGATTGCGTGCATAACTCGCGCGGAAGCATCCGCGTGGTCCGACGCGTGCGAATGAAGCTCTCTCGGGATCGTGGTCAGTTTAACAATGCTATGTTTCAAGGGCTAATTTAGGCATCTTGATCTATACTTCGGTCTGCTGTGATAGATCTTTCCATCTCATTTATTCAAATGTCTCGAACGTTGCTCAGCTCACCAGCAACTTTGTAGATGGATATTTCGATGGTTTGTGTGATTTTGGTGACTAACGATCTAGGTCGATACATCCGAACATTTTCAATCTCTTATTATGCGTGAGATCGGTGAAAAGCCGGAATTTGCTACTGAAGGAAGGGCATATTGAATCTAAATGAAAGCACTAAAATTCATACAAAAATCGTATTATTGATTTCGATTTTCGAGGGAATCGCATTTGAACATTCTTACGTTTCTACAGGGACCATATACAATGCAAAATTGTAGGCTTATCCGTTGATGGGCATTTGGATCAGATTGTTTTTCGTGTTACCATTGATTTCTTGATCTTGCATTTTCAATTATTTTGTTTGGATTTATAATGCAAAGATGGCGGGAGGTTAGAAATGATTTGATGAGATTTGTCGGATGATCACTCCTGAACTGTGGGAAGGGCGCATTTCAAGCGCTTGGTAAACGGAAAAGCTTACGGTCGAAAGGACTAATGCTAATCACGTAATAGAAAATTACATCTATGAAGATGAGGAATTGATCCGAGATTGAATATGGAAGCACTCTCTCGCGGATCGAGAATTTTCCATCACAAAATGTATTGTCTCCATGAAGATGGTTTTTCTCCACTGAGATATGACGCTTACTAAATCAATAATATTCGGGAGCTTCCACGGTCTCATTTATGTTGATCAAAGTACTCAATGAGTCCATTTATAAGTGATTCTTCACATCTCATATTCAAGCATATTTGGATAATCGAAATCAAAGCTAATCATCAGACCTCGGGTTCCATTTTTGAGATCCATGAAATTTGAGCTAAGCTATCCAGAATTTGATATTTGATCCATTCAAAAGTTTTCACTGAATCTGTGAAGGGCTGAAAAAAGTGTCAAAAAAACCAGCGGAATGCTTGGAATCATCGAGAAATGTATTCATTATATTCTCTCTTCAAGTCGCTAAAGCTCTCATCGTAAAAATTTACAAAAAGTATGAAAGAAAGAGAAGAGCCTACGGAATGTGCAACAGGACGAAACTTCTCTGAATCCTTAAAAATAATTACTCTCAGGAAGAAGCTGGATGTCATTTCCCACGTTATTTTTTTCAGTCTGCCACTGTATTGCATAACAATGCAAGCTGTCGAGATCAAAAGCTCTATCAACAACATCCTCAAAACACGCGCGACCCAGGAAATCCTAATGTCACCATCTCAAATTCTCGCAGCACTACGATCATTCCTCAGAATATCGCACTCTCTGACCTTCCTCCAGAAACTCGATCTCAAAGCACGAGGATCGCTTTGTACAACAGGTAAGATAGTACATACTCAGACAGTCGAGCGAGACATTCATACTCTGCGCTCCCCTTTTCACTATATAGGGCTACGAAGCATGCAATCCGCTTTCGAGGTGTTATCTCACTCTCAATCTAAGAGAAGAGACGAGTTTCCATGTACACATCCGAGGGACACTTTCGCGCAATACGAATATCTACAAAAGGCGTCAAGTGAGCCAGACTCTCTGCGAGCTTTCAATTTGTACCAAGATGCGAGGGTGCGTACGTATCGTTGCGACGAGGCCGTAGATGTATTTTCCTTGGGATATGGAGAGACCGGTTGTTTTTATGCATATGATAGTCGGACGGGGAGAGTGAATGGGGTGGAAAAAAGTCGCCGAGTATTGGAATGGATACATATCGCGCGAAAGTAATGGCACCATTTTCTCACTCGAAATGATACTTGTGGATTTTACGGATCGCTTGTGAATACGTCATTGATTTCGCGTATGGAACTTTTCCGCCAGCCCTCGTAGCTGGATTGTCGAACGAGCTTTTATTGTGCATGAAGATTCATGGTGAGTTTTTCTGATGCTCGATGGGATGAGTTTCAATCTGGCAGGATTTTCCGGTAGATAACATTCAAAGACAGTATGCTGGAGTCTGATCTTTGTGAAAGGATGTTTCGCCGCACTTCCAGTGAGGAGGAAATCACGGTGATGGGTTGCATGAATTAAACATGATCAATACGCGATATGATTACGAATGATAACGATACAGTTATTCTGTGGCATCGTTATAGTTTTATGCCGATGCGAATCACAGACATGACCGTCAGTTTGGCGGAATAACCTAGAAAGAGCTCATTATTTTATATCACCTCAAGTTTGGACTTCTGCTAGAAGAATGATTGAGCTGAGATAAAATCATGTAAGATCTACGCAAGGAGGAGAACTTTGAGAGATTTCTCATGAGCTCAAAGTACCCCATGAGATAGAAGATCATACGTGTGGAATGAAAAGATGGTATCAAGAAATAATTCAATTGACTGAATGGGTTCTGACATTTTCTGAAGCATTCACAATATGCATTAAAAAATGGAATCTGGGGCTCCACCTCATTCTCGCAATTGATTAGAATCCCAAGACTCTTTCATCAAAATTTAGATTACCCATGAGATTGATCTTAATCTTGAACAACTGGTATGATTTTGGTTACCTTCGTGGACAAACGTTTACAACCACTTTTTACATAGGTAAGTCTGTGGTACTCCGTGTGAATGTGATCTGAAGAAATATTAATGCAATCGAGGAAAGAGCTTACGTCCTCGTAGAACCATTCCTGACCATTCTTATCCAACATATCAATGTTACATGCACTGAAAAGATGATTGTTCAGGCCTGTAATTGAAATTCAATATTTTCAATCGAATAAAGAATCCTTGAGAACTCCTGGGTTATTTAATGCTAACATGCAGATGGGAGCTAGTTGCAAAGTTCCTTTACTAATCTTATCGACATTGTAGATAGTGATATCAGCAATATGATTCAAGAGTAACTCAAAATGAAAATTCGTGCACAAAATTAAACACACCGAACCAATGATGGCGGATGACTCTAGACTCACGTCACGGAGCTTGATTGTGTCAAAGTAGAATTCAACCAGAGAAATGCTCCTCAATCCAAGGGCCTCGATTAAAAAAAAACTCTCAGTTAGACAAGCAATCGCAATCACTCAGCCAAGCCTTGTGTGCGCGAGCAAAGAGCTGCCAACTCGGAGGATAGGTAAGCAGCGGAGCTCGGGCAAATAAGAAGTGCCGCCGTGCGATCGACTCTTTCTCGCGCGCGCGCTCCGCCTCCTCCAGGGAAATCCAATATCCTTTGTTGCCACTATGCTGAACTTTCATATCCTGCCCCGAGTCGAGGCGACGGCCATCGCCGCGTTTGTTCCTCCAGGAAGCGATCTGCGAGATATCACCATAATAATCTAATAATCTGAATATGATTGTCTCCATCTTTCGCTCCTCTCGCATCAATCTTCCTTTCACTGGTGGATCACCGCTTGGGATATGGGAAAAGTCACTCACGGATTGTTGGGTTAGTTGAGCGAGAGTCAAAAGACTTTGTTGTGATTGTTGAATGAAATATCAAATCAATAGATGTGATGTTCTACTCAACTACTGTCCTAAATCTTTGCGGGGATATTTGACCCCTCTGAAACCATGTTAATTTGATCATCTATGATTGCTTGATGAAGCACTAGCAAGACATTTTTGTGATCCGATCGTTCTATCAGTTTCCTGAAATGAATTCTCTATTTTTTTTTGGTTTCAGGTACGTAACAAAAAACTGGCATCCACAAGACGAGTTGCCATCCTTACAAGTCCAGACGTGAGTCATTACATTCTGAAAAACAATGGAACCTATCTGAACCTAAAAGAAACTCCACGGATGGTCTTCATCAAAGAGATTGAAAACGAGATCCAAGGGATGGAAGATGCTGAGGCATATAAATCAATCCAATGTCCATTTACAAACTGTTCGCAACTCTTCTTCGTCTTCGATGAATTTCTTGGCTCATCCCGACTTCCAGGTCCCCAAAACCTGTCCAGGATGATGAATCCCAAATGAGAATTCGAATCTTGCAGAAGGGTAACCTCACACCTCGTTCAATCCGACCACCCTCATCTTCCCACCCGAAATGGGAGATCAGAAAAGTTCCAACAACGCCGAAACTTGATCCATCAATCGCCGCAGATCCAGACTCCGATTTTAATACCCATCGGATGAGTCTCTCGTCATCTTTTCTCCATCCAGATGACAGGGGCTCAGATTTGGCCCAGCTCTCTTAATCAGGAACTCGTGACGTTATCGCAGGGTGTAGCTATGCCTTATGACTTTTGCAACGAAAGAGAACATCGGCGAGCCCATCGTAAGATCTGAGGGGCAAGTTCGAGAGATGCTCCATTCACCAACTATTGCAGTTGCTGAGAAGCGCGGGAGAACAAGGAACGAAGAGACAATGCTTCCTCCGTATTAATTTCCCAGTCCGTTTCCTTCTCCGGAAGAGCCATTGTCGCAGCTTGTTTCCTCTTCCGTTCGCTCACGCTTGCAGACATACATGATTATAGTTGTACGTGCTGGCAATTTTAGCAACCCATTTTCATATTCTTGCGAGTCTCTGCTGAAGGACAGAGCTTCAAAAAATCCAGTAATGCCGTGACTCCAGTCATTCCATATCATTTACTCGGATGCCTTGGGAAAGCTCAACTACGCCGATTATGGAGGATATTTTCTTGTTACAAATGCTGCTTTTTGTTTCGAAGGATTATGTACCCCTAATCTGCTCGAATGCAGCCCCATAATGAATGTCTTGGAGTGGTTTGCGTAACGTGGGCTTCCTTCATAAAGATAAAATTGAGCGTAGGATTTTTGTTGTTAGACATCCCAATCTAAATCCTCGGTAATACGGCCTGGTCGATCACAATGCTGTGAATCGTATTGACTCATTCTGTGACTAATAATTGCTGACATTGGTCATTAGTCAATGTCCGAATTGACCAGTAAATGTCCGATATTGTTTAGGAGGCCTTGTCAATGTTGTCGAAATGAAGGTATTTCGGACATTGACTAGACAATCTAAAGATTGACTGACGTACCTTGGTCGATGTTCAAAACTGAGTGTTGGCTATTGATGAATAATTCCGCACGTGATCAAGATTGAGGAAATTACTCTCGCAACGTAATGCTCAACTTTAATATGGAGGAGAAGCTTGATGACTATTAAGGGATGTTAGGAAGGTTTCTTGTTCCGTTGTTTGAAGGGCTTGAAAATTTGAGGAATCAGAGATAAAGCAAAATCAGATTGAGAAGCAGAAGCTAAGAAAATGATCAACATCACTATTTTATGAATCTTCTCGTGACTAGACATTAATTGATGAATGGACTCAATTAGGATGGTGCAAACTGCAAATTCAGACTGCAGAAGTCGTTGCTCTTTTTTTGTGATGGTAGTAGTTCTGCTCATCAGAAGTTGTTCGAGAGAGTTATTCATTTTAATATAAGGATAGGTGTGAAGATTTCATGGTAGAATTTGGTAAACATGATGTGATACATAAATTACCGGTTCACACGATTCTATCACTGAGTAAATGGACTCGAGCGGATGGATGGATGATGAACAAGCCTGAGAAGAACCTCCAAAATCACTCACCAATCAGTACAGTTTCTAAAATTCAAACGTTCCCAGCCAACTACTGAAACAGAATTGAATGCACTCACCTTATGTACCGATATCCCCGTTGAGATATCTTCTGTAAGAGGGTATAATTTTCCTTGTCGTTACATCACAATCTATTCTTTAATGTACGTGACAAGCTGGATTGGAAACAATACATTTCCATCGAGCACGTACTCTGCAAAGTAGTTCCAACTTCTTGCCATCTCGACAAGAACAAATTTAGCGTGTCCAGCGAATGAGCAGTGACTACATCCGACGAAGTCATGCGCATTTTTTACCCCAGCCCATATCAATACAAGTCTCAAGAAAATCTACTAGAATTTTCTTGTTGATTTGGTTATTGCAGATTTTTTCCATTTGGTGAATTATCGTATATAGTAATGTAATGTCATGGGATCCCAGCCCATCACGATTTCCGCTCTAATCTTCGATCCTCTCCACCGGAACAAAGGTACACTTGTACTTTCACATTGTGGCACGTAACATTGAATCGAGTAGCTCACGCAACATTAAGCCTCTCACCTCGACTACCCTCAAGCTCGGCTGGATCGGTCCTCGGTCCGTTTGCCGCGCTCCTTGAAAAAGCTCGGTCCGACCGTGGAGCTTGCGTGCGCCTCTCAAAACTCGAGCGCTACTCGAATTTCCGGCGATAGCTCTCGGCCAAGTTCGCCACTCGGGTGCAACTACATACGTCTCATCTATATAC